>PVIC010011070.1:0-42062 GCA_004025085.1 Thryonomys swinderianus
GGCCTAGGAATGTAGTGGAGGAGCTCTTGCCTAACATGCATTAAGGTGTTTGATCTCCAGCAGATAATATTAGTCTTACATAATACTTGTTGGTATACACACACACACACACACACACACACACACACACACACAGCACTTGTACAACCAAGGTTAGAAAATGCAAATGGTGAGAAATACAAATAAAACACAAAACACAATATGAACATCTCCTCAGGCTCCACTATCTCCCTCCCAAAGATAAAGGTTTCTTGTGATTCTTGCCAGAAACTTAAAAAAATATATGCACATTTTCATTTACCCAAATGAGATACCATAATGCTGGCTATTAGTTCTTTTACTTTCTGCCATGTTTTCTTTTTTGTTGTTTTGTTTTTTTTGAGACAGAGTCTTGCTTGTAGTTCAGCTTGGCCCTGAGCTCACTATGTAGCCCAGAATAGCCTCAAACTCAGTAATTCTCCTGTCTCTGCCTCCCGAGTGCTGGGATTACAGGCATGAGCCACCACACTCACCATGCCTGGTATTGCTGTATGTGATTACCGGGATCGAACTAGGGATCTTTCACTTGCTAGGCAGGTGACGGAACACTGAGCTAAATTTTTGGCTCCTGGCATTTTTAACATATAGGAGACCTGAGATAAATTCTAACCAAAGAGCCATTAGTCATCATGGGACTGATGAAAAGAAAGTTGAAGGCCACCTGATCTTCCTACTCACTTTTTCTTTCCACAGAGAAAACAAGGAGAAAGCATGGAGGGGCAAGAGAAGCACAAACCCAGGAAGACAAGAAACTACTTAGACATTTTATTGTGGCTTGGTGTGGTTAAACATTGAACCCCTCAATGTGTACATTTGTTTTGGTGTGATTTTTCTGGAGACCACAGTAGTAAGCTCAATTAGCCTCATCTTATGTCAGCCTGATCAACAATTGCTTATTTTATAGTACAGTTACTTAGAGGGAAATGTCAGGAAAATTAGTTTTAACATCGCAAATTCAGGGCCTCAAGACTGTATAAAGTGCTATGTTCAGTGCAAAAGAGGGCAGACTCAGAAGGGTGAGTGACACCACAAGCTTTAGGGCAGCTGGACGCATTTGATGACTGAAGGAAAGTCATCTGTCAAATGTCACTTAAAAGGGATCTAGTATCTTCCTTAGAGCCTTTCTCCTCAAAGGGACTGCCACCTTCAACCCAACAAGTGTCCAGAATGGTTGTTTTATTTTACTATTGGAAATTTCACAGATGTCTAAGCCCCAGAGCAGTGGCTTCAGCTTCCAGTTCCTCAGGCCAAGTTCCAGCTGGTGGGATTGAGGACTGCAGAGCTTTTCTCTAGGACCCTCATTTGCAAACCCAAGTTAGTGGTAGTGACACGTATCTTCTCAAGTATGACCGCTTCTCAGGTGAGGAGACAAGAAGATGCACATTAAAGAAACACTTCTACTTTCCTATCAACTGGATATGACCTCTCCATGGTCCTTCTAGTCTCTTGTCCACAAGCCCAGCTCCCTACTCTCTGTTGCTGACATGCAAAAGAAATGCACTGCTGTTTTCGTGACCAGGTATCTGTACACCCTCTATAGCCCCAGAAGACAGAAGGAAGCAGAAGGGGAAGCGGTGCACTAACCAACTCAAGAGGCACAAATAGGAGTGGAAGTTAAACAGGTAGAGGCTAGCCATTCAGTCCTAGGGTGCCGCCTACTACCTCTCTCCAGACTGTCAAAGAGGGAACCATGTTCCTTTACCCATCAACTTGGCAGCCTCAGCTCTGTGAGTCAACACCCACCCAGTCCCTGTGTGGCGAGGCCTGCCTTCCCCTCACCCCCTGGGTGAATTAAGGCAGGGGGCCCTCTTGCCTTGTGGCAGCTAGAGCATTCAGAAGCCGGCACCCCACCCCAAAAGCCTTCTACTCCTTCTACATTCCAAAAACTTTGTGCTTGTGAGGGAGACACCTGGAAAGCAGTTTTATTCCACAGGTAGCATTTGTCCCAAAATTATCTCTGAATTTTAGAAGGGAAAATAAGGAATTCTGCTGGTGTTGCTCACCAATTCTACAGAATCCCTCCAGTGAGGAGGAGCTAGTTAATGGCGCGTGTCCACACAGAGGGGGCTGTGTACAAACAGGACAACCCGGGTCAAGAACCAAACCGCAGGGAAGGTTTTCAGACAGGTGGAAGTCTAAAGCAAAGTGCCTTGTTTCAATTGAGAAGAGTCTTGTTTGTTCAGAGAATGCTCAGGTGTAAACATGAGCACGAGGAGCATGCACAGATGTGTTCATGTGTGCACACTCACTCTGAGGTAGAAAGGACTGGCCATCTCCAGATAAACACACAGAACCCGCAGCTGGACAGAAGCACGGCACTTGCGTGAAGGGGCCTGGCCTCGCCCAAGCCGGTGAGGGAGGGCCTGCCCAGCTCTTTCTGGTGTGGAGCAGAGCCAGGTGTGGCCCTTTCATGTGGGCAAGAGGTGGGGAGGGGCTCCACCACCAGGGTGCCCGGCTACACTGCTGGCCTGCCACTCAGGGTCACTTTCTGGAACCTGACCCCTGGGTTCCGCGGGAACGGCTTGTCAGGAGCCACTGGGCACAGATGTCCTGCACGACAGCATCCCCATGGCTCTTGGCAGCCTGCTGCACCTGCTGCACGAGGGTGGTAGCCCGTGGGACCTCTTGTTTCACCGCAATCAGGTAGGCAGAACGCAGTTTGCAGCATGTCAGGTAGGCTTGAACCTGGCGATCGGACATAGGAGGTGATGGAAAGGTCACTGTCACTGGAGAGTCATCAGCAAGCACAGGCAGCTCAGGCAGACAGACAGCAGGTCTCACCTATCAAATCCATCCTAGGTTCTTGCCACTTGCTGTCCTACAGCAACTTATTAGGTATTGTGCACACTAAGCTTTTGCACTCTATGATTTTAGTGTAAAAGTTAGAGGCAGAAGGATTGCAACTTCAAGCTCTTCACTAAGAGACTTAGTGAAGACCTTGTTCCAAAATAAAAAATAAAAAGTCTGCAGCTTATTGTAAAGGTATTATGTTCAATCCCTAGTACCACACACACACATACACACACACAAATTATTACAGGGCCAGGGATGTAGTTCAGTGCCACTGCACCTGCCTGGCAAGGACAATGTCCTAAGTTCAGTCTCTAGTACCAACCCCCCCCCAATTATTATTATTTTTTTGGAGACAAGTCTTGCTATGTAGTTCAGACTGGCCCTGAACTCACTATATAGCCCAGACAAGCCTTGAACTTAAAGCAATCCTCCTGCTTCTGCTTCCCAAAGCTGGGATGACAGGTGTGAGCCACCACACCTGGCATTGTGGTATGTGATACCAGGGATTGAACTCAGGACCTTGTGCTTGCCAGGGAGATGCCGGAACCAGAGCTAAATCCCTGGCCCAACAAAAAAAAATTATTACAAGATAAGAACTTAAAAACAAAGGCAAGCAGGCACCGAGAGATCATGTGCCCACCCCCTCTAAAGTTCTCCAATTTCCTCCTAGTGTCAGAGGCTGCATTATGAGGAGTCCTATGTGGTTCTGTGGTTATCTGGTGGCTGACCGATGTCTGATAATCTGATTAGAGTACAGTAGCCACGGTGCACCTTTTAGAGCTTTCAGTGACAACAAAGAGCTGCTACAGCACATGTGCTGTAGGTGCGTCCCCTTTGGACTGTAGTGTGCACCAGGGCAGGGATGTTGCCTAACTTCTCTCCATCCCACATCTTTGGTGCCTCGTGTGCAGTCGTGGATGAACATTCACTGTATGAATGAAGGGGCAAGTGGATGACTAGACCACCACACTGTCCCTGCAGTGGACTCCTTGACTCCCTGCCCTGATGCCTGTGTCCAGTCTTCTAACAGGAAATCAGAAGGTGGGAACACCTAGGAGAGATCCAGTAAAGTTTAACCCTTGTGTCAAGACCAGCTTGGCTTCTCTTGTTTGGATTGGAAGCAGCTCACATGGGAGGAGGGCTGTTTGTAGATTTCCTGTGTCCTCTGCCACACGAATCTGCAGCCGGCAGAGGTGAGCCGCCCCCCAATTGGCACAGTCTACACCAGCCTCCTTGGTGAGCAGGGGCTGTGGGCTGGGGCACAGCCGTGCTCCATTAGCTCTGACTGGCAGCTGCCTTTCTGCAACAACCTCTCCTGTAGCGGAGGGAGGAGTTCTTGCTCTAATCATAATGGTCCTTCCTCCCCCTTCATCCTCAAAGCCTTTCTTTTTTTTTTTTTTGAGACAGGGTCTGGCTTTGTATTCAGGCTAGCTCTGAGCTCACTCTGTAGCCCAGGCAAGCCTCGAACTCAGCAATCCTCCTGTCTCTGCCTCCCGAGTGCTGGGACTACAGGCGTGAGCCACCACGCCTGGCAAAACCTTTCTTTTTTAAGTTCAACTGCAGGTGGTCTCCTGCCACCAGGAGAGTCTGGCATCCCTGAGCTCACTGGAGTGACTCCGTGGGCTGCCTGGGGACTCTGCGAATGTGCACACTACCTTAGGGTGAGTGCTTGCCTGGCCCTTGGCCCCAGTCAGCTCCTGTACAGGCAAAATGTCACAAGTTGGCAGGCAGAATCTGTACCAAGGAGCAGGGCATTCCAGGGAGTATGGGGTAGGAACTAGGTCTTCAGCCAGACCCGAGGGCCTGAGATTACTTATTTGTACTAGAAAAGCTGCTGAGAGAAAAGTCTGGACAAGTAGTGACAATGGTCTAGAACAGTACACATCTTTACCAGGACAAAGCCTGTGTGTCCTATGGAGAGAGAGGTTCAGTAAGGTCTTTGGAAAGAACGACAGAGACTGGGACTTGGGGGCCCCACACGTCTGCCTTGGCTGTTGGGTTCTCACTCTGATTCTGAAAAAGGAATTCTCTATGTTTTGCAACACTGGAATTTCACTCTTTCCAAAGATATCATCAGGATGTTGCAAAAATAATGAGAAAATGTTTTGCACATGTTTGTTTAACTCTCAGACTGGAAAATGGCCTGCAGATTCAGCCCAGGGATGAGCCATGCTGCCAGGGAGGGCACTCTGATAGTGTGAGACACTGTCTTCCAGGGGACTCAGCTGTCTGAACACTCTGTGCTGATGCCAGCGAGGCTGTTTGGCTTGGCTTTCTCGGGGCCCTCTCGGCCTGGGGAACCCTAGCTGATGGCAGGAGAACCCACTCCAGAGCTAGCCAGAAACAGAGGAAGCGGGGGATACTTCCATTCTGGCTGGTGCTCCTCATGAAGGCCATGTGAGCAAGGGTTCACCCGTTTCCCAAACAGGGCCAAATTCTGGCGAAGGATGTTCCAGTGGATGCTGCCAGCCAAAGGGCCGCACAGGCTGTTGCTCACTGTACAGTTTTCCTTCCAAGGCAAAGAGATGCCTGCCCTCCATCAGGGAGCCTGCCCCAAGTCTCATTCAGTTAGTGAACTGAACAACAGAGGTCGGATACTTCCCAGGGCTCTCTGAGGGGAAACCTGAGACTAATCCAGATGTTTGCACCTTGAGGAGGAGCTGGGAGGGCAGGGCCAGGCAGTCAGCATTCACCTGTCCCTTTCCACCTCCCGGTCAAGCCCTGGCCTCAGCCTTGTAGAGGGGAGGTGGAGATACAAGATGCTGGGGGACTGTCCCACAAGCAGAGGGGTGGTGGCAAGGCAGGCCCGGGACAGGGCCGCACCAGGCTGGGTAGCTCTGCTCACCTTGCTGTCGTCGCTGCGCAGCGCCTGGATCAGGCCCTCCAGCTCCTGTGCAGAACAGACACAGCGTCATGAGAGATAGCTGTGTGGAGTCAGGACCATCCAGTGCTGGCTCAGCCCTTGTGACCCAGGCTGCAGATGCTGGCCTGACTCTTTACTCTGCTCCTCCCATAAGGGCAGCAGAAGAAAACTGAACACCATGTAGGGAATTTGGGAAGAAGGAGCCCCTCCCAGAAGACTGGTCCTTGGCCTTCACAAGTGGACGTGGCTCTGTTTAGCCCGCAAAAAAGTCATAGTGGGAACCATTTCACAGGTGAAGTGATGTAAGAGCCATGTCCGGGCACTCTGTTCTCTTCGAAGGGTGCCAGATGCAGACATTTCCAGGTGCCCGTGAACTAGACAGGGGCATTGCAGGGACACCTTCTGGGCCCAGAGGTCACTGTCATGAATTTTCTTTACAGAAAAAGGTTGATTCAAGTGAAGCCATTGTTGCAGAGGGTTCATAAAGATAAAAAGACCTCGGCACGTTACAGGGAACACAGCAATGAAAAGGGTGAGGTGTAAGCGCACCTGGGGTGGGATTTTCTTGAAGGCATCCAGGCAGTTGAGGAGGATATTGTCCCCGTCACTTTTGGCTGCCATGCCCGACTCACTGACACATTTGAGCAGCTGTCGGATCTCACTGTATTTCTCCTTCTCCACCAGCTGTCGGGCGGCTCTGCAGTAAGTTACAGCCGAATCTAGCTGGAAGTCCTGGAACAGAATGTAGGTGGAGGCTTAGGACAGGAGCTGATGCTGGCAGGGGCAAGGGAGGCAGTGCTTAGAAAGCCCAGCCATACCTGCCGTAGGGAAACCATGTTGGTTATAGTCACAATAGAAAAGAAACCAAAAATGAGCAGAAAGTTTCTCCTTGGAGTCAGGCATTTAGCATCCATAAAAACCATAACTTTAGTATCTAAAATGGTACATCTCGGGCCGGAGGGTTAACTCAGTGGTTCCGGCGCCTGCCTCGCAAGCGCAAGGTCCTGAGTTTGATCCCCGGAAACCACATACAATGCTGGGCCCATCAGCCATCAATACCACATACCACAGTGCTGGGCGTGGTGGTTTATGCCTGTAATCCCAGCACTCGGGAGGCAGAGACAGGAGGATTGCTGAGTTCGAAGCTTGCCTAGGCTACATAGTGAGCTCAGAGCCGGCCTGAACTACAAAGTGAGACCCTGTCTCAAAAAAAAAAAAAAAAAAAAAAAAAGAATAAAATGGTACATCTCCCTTGCTGTTAATCACAATTCCCAAGACCAGTTGAGCCTCCCTTCCCCTCCCCTCCCTTCCCGAGTCCTTCCCATGGCAGCAGCCACAAGCTGGTGTTTGCTGTGCTGCACACCTGGTATTCTGCTACAACAGATCGATTCACCATAAGACTCATTTGCTGAAAGCTGTTAGAACACCTTCAACCTGGTCTAGGTTACCTAATACCACACACCCTGGGGTTGGGGAGCTGCCTCTCTGCTGCCCACCAGGGGAATCGGTGTGGAGAGCTTTGTGTAGCACTGGAAATAGGTGGTGGCAAAGATACCTGACCACTGATCCTTGCTACGTGTGCACTGTGCAGTGACAAACCTTGATTTGTTCCCGAGGACATGTGTGTGGAAGCCTCTGGTCGGGGGCTGAAGAGACTCTGCCCCGGGGCTGAAGAGACTCTGCCCCTTGGGGTCTCCTGCTCCAGCCCCTGCTCTGGTGGCACATCCCCACCTGTGTGCCTTTATCACAAGCAACACAAAGTGTGCTTTGGAGCCAGCACCCACAGACAGAGAAGGCAAGCACGGTTCTGCCAAGGAACACCTGTGGGCAGCTGGCCCAACCCTGCTACCAAAGGATATTTACCTGGTACCTCCTTATTGGTTACTTAGCTTTTGCCACAGTTACAGAGTGTCTTGCACTGGCCCAGTTCTATGATAGCCACTACACTGCTTTCATCCTTTAGGGCATGTTCATCTGCTTTTCTTGGAATAAAACCTCCCTGAAGAACACTGTCTCACAGCAACAAGGTCAGGCGCTCACCGCCTTTGGCACAGTTGCAGAGAATCTAGGTCATACCTGCAGAACACGGAATGCAATTCCAAATCCGTCCTCGACATTCTTCCCTCCCAACATGACCTGGAAAAGGTGGAGAACTTGCTTAAGGAAGCATGACCAGGGAAGCCCCTCAAAGAAGAATGAGGACTTCCACTTACTCGACTACTCAACAAATATTCATCGAGACCTAATTAAGTACCAGGCCCAGGGACACGAGCGTGATTAAAATGTGTGATAACACATGGCTACAGTCTCTGCACTGGGAGTCTGAGGCAAGAGGTTCAGTTCAAGGGTACACAGGTTACACAGCAAAGCACTACCTCCAGAGAAAAGAAATAAAAGACCAAAAAAAAAAAAAAAAAAAAAAAAAAAAAAAAAAAAAAAAAAAAAAAAAAAAAAAAAAAAAAAAAAAAAAAAAAAAAAAAAAAAAAAAAAAAAAAAAAAAAAAAAAAAAAAAAAAAAAAAAAAAAAAAAAAAAAAAAAAAAAAAAAAAAAAAAAAGAAATAAAAGACCAATAAAGAATTCAATTAAAAAAAAGAAATCAAAGAAAAGAGAAGAAAAAAGAGAAAAGAAAAAAGAAATGAAGAAAAAAGGAAAGGAAAGAAAGAAAAGAGGAAAAGAAAAGAGAAAAGGAAAGGAAAGAACAAAAGAAAATAAATGAAGAAGACTTGACACTCAGCCGTCTATGGCTCCCATTCCAGTAGGACAGACAACAAACGAAAATGCCACTGTGATGCGTGTTCCACAAGGCAGAAGCAGCTGGGGCAGGGCACTCTCCTACCTTGCAGGCAACATCCATTTTCATGTGATTATTTCCAAACAGTGTTGGCAGAGGCCAAGAGGTGGCCTGAGAGGTCCCAGCACTTTCGCACCGATGTAAGAACCGGGTCACTTCCATCTGCAGCTGAAGAGTGTTCATGTGCCTGTGGGGACAGGAGGTGGGCGGCCCACCCTCAGGAGGCTGAGGTGCCTGTGGCTGGTGGCTGAGAAGCATGACAAGATGGCGAGGAAGAAGGCGAAGGGAATGAACCTGAAATATTCTCTAAGTGACAAGACAAAAATGGGCAGCCCAGCAGCCACACAGAAGCGTGGTGGTTCAGCAGCTCCATGGCACGGGACATGCAATCAGTAAGTATTTACTGGGTGTCTACGTGCCAGGTACAACTGGGGTCTAGAATGGCATGAGCCCTTGAAGCGTTCACAGGCTGAAGAAATGAATAGTTACTGAACACAGAGCCATTTAATGAAGACGCCTGGAAGGCAGTGAGAGTAATTGCGGGGCATTTGCTTTAGGGCTTGTGTTCTTGCACAAGGGTCAGCATGGAAACGGAGAGAAGAAAGGATCTGCTATACTGAGGAGCCCGAACACTCAGCAAAGAAGAGAGGCTATGTACGGAGGTGGGGACCAGATCACAGGGGCTCTTGCCATTTTCAGAAGAGTAAAGTTTTGTCTGGTTGGGGCAGTGCCCCTGGCCAACAATCTCCTCTGTGGCTTTGGCCTGGTAGTTTGTATCAGACAGAGCTGAGCAAGGGTGACTCCTTTTCAGTGTGTTTCTTCAGGGTTCAGGGAAGGGTTGTGATCAGCTTGCTGCCCGTAAATACATAACCCTGTCCATGATTGCCCCTGCCTCGAGGTACCTGGACACCTCAGCTGCAGTCATCTTCTTTCGGAAGAAGGTGGGTTTCTTCCTGCCTGAGCTGCAGGATGTTTCTTGGAGGTAGATCTTCAGGTGGTCCTTGGCCTTAAGCAGCCATGAAAGCTTCTCTCCTAGCTCTGTATATGATTTTGCTTTGTGACTGAAGAACCGAATACAGGTCATGGCGGCCCGGACTTGGTCCTAGAAGAGGAAAATGAATATTTACATACAGAGAGATGAGGGGTGTTGAGTACTCTGGTGTGATGAGAATTCTGGTCTGACTCCTACCCGTGAACAGAGCTACGTGATCTGAACCGTATGGGCGTCTCCGTATTTCTCTCCTGTTCTTTTCTTCTACCCTACTGAGCAATACCACCCATTTCTATCACCCGCTGAGCTGGTGTTTGGTGTCCTTTGCTCCAAGAAACCCTAAAGTGAGCTCATGAGCTAGGCTCTTCAGTGGGGCATTATTTCGTATCAAAGCCATTTCAAAGAAGGGTATTTCTGATTCTTCTCCATTCACAAGGGCTCCACTCTCAACAGCACTGAATAATTCAATTTCTCCATGATTTAGTACTGGGAAGCCTCAGACAGACTAGGAAAAACTCATTCCTTCTCCTTTTATGCATTTTCTCTAAAGACACTTTTGTACATTTGAATTCTGTATAGTTTTTGCCTTTACATTCCTTAAATTCTAAAGAACGGATTAGACACGATTAAACTTGGCCTCTAAATTCATGGTGAAATCCTAATGCTGGAAGCAAAAGGGATTTGCTCTAGGGTCAGAGAGCAAGGTCAGGCCCAGCCACAGTGCTATGCCGTCTTCTCACACAGCCCACCCTGCTGGCATCGCTTCAGCTAGAGGGCAGCACGCCTGCTGTACCTTCATGAACTGCTGCAGCTCGTACAGAATGTGGTAGTAGTTCCTCTTCTGTAAATGCTGGCAGGCGGCGATCAGGTGCATCCCCCAGCTCTCCAAGGTTGGATCAATAGACTCCAGCAAGTTTTCCAAAGTATGTAGCTTCCCACTTTTGTAGCTTGGCTGAAAAATCCCTTCTACAAAGACTTCTGGAGGACTGTCCTAGAGAAGGGCAAGGTGGTAAGTCCAGATCCCGGTTAGGGCAGCCGGATCCACTCTGAATAAGTAGTTTGATGAGTCTGAAATTGTGGGGTACAGATAGGTTTGTGGTGAAGTGAAATATGGGAGGTGGATCCTGGTAAGTGCTATGGCATGCTATGCAACCTGAACTTCATCTTGTGGAGTGGAAATCCACTGGAGGCCTTTCAGGAAGGGGAATAACAGAAGTCTTTTCTTTTCTTTTTTTTTTTTTTTTGAGACAGGGTCTCACTTTGTAGTTCAGACTGGTCCTGAGCTCACTATGTAGCTCAGGCAAGCCTGGAACTCAGCAATCTTCCTGCCTCTGCCTTTTAAGTGCTGGGATTACAGGTATAAGCCACCACCCCCGGCACTGTGGTATGTGGTACTGATTGCTGGTGGGCTTGAGTCAACACGCCCTGTATTGCTGTATGTAGTTACCGGGGATCCAGGGACCTTGCACTTGCTAGGCAGGCACCAGAACCACTGAGCGAAATCTCCGGCCAAGTGTGTTAATGTTTTAGGGAGGTCATCTGACAGGCAGTAGAGACAGACAGAGATCACCTTCCACACCCCATACACTCACATGTCACTTCTGGCATGTTTTTTCTGAGTCCTTCTTGGGAATAAAGGTAAGGTTCAGTTCAAGGGTAACTGTGATTATAGCAGATAAAAAGGCTTCCTTCTTAGCTCTGACAAATATAAACTAGGGACAGCGCTGTCAGCAGCTCCCACTAAGATGATTAGGTAAAGTAGCTTAACTCTTTGGACTACAGTTGTCCAGGGGAAACAGAACTGGATCATTTCTACTCTCAATTTGTACTTAGAAGCATCTTTACTTCTAAACTTATTTGGAAACAGGAAAAGGGAAAATGTTAGCAATTAAATTCCAAATAACAGGGCTTCTCCATGGTTCTTGAGACTGGTCAGTAGCTAAGCCATGGTGAAGGCATTTCTATCACTGTCCTGGAGGAGTCTGGTACCCACATCCTGTGGACTGGTTTCACTTGGAGCAATTCTAGATGTGTCTGTCTGTAATCGTTCACTGTAGTGCTGGTCTTTGAATCACCCTGAACTCCATTAACTTGCTATGCAACTTGGTAAGTAGCCTGTTTCTCAGACACTTATGAAATATTCAGATAAAAGAAGGAAGGCCAGATGGTCACGGAGAAATGGAGTCCTGACTCTTATCAGTAGTGTCAAAGAAATACTACACTTGAGCAGTAACTTCACCCGCCATGGGAGGAGGGCAGAGGCCATGAAGATGAAACAAGTGCAGCACATCCTCCTTCCATCCTGTACATGACATGGTGGTGGGTGACCACCCCGAGGAGACACCACACAGGCCAGGGTGGGTGGCAGAGGTTTAGCAGTGTGCCTAGGCCACATGCCCTCAGTTGGGCATCTCTTCTAGAGATCACGCTCTGATTCTGCTCCATGTTGGGGAAAGGGACTGAATTAGGCCCTGTCAGGCCAGTGACATGGGATCTGAGTCTGAGACTTGTGACACACCCATTGGGCAATGACTGTGTTGGCAAAGTCATTTTTGGACCTGAGTCTGCCAGGGCTGATCTCACTGCTGCTTTAAGTGTGAGGGGTCAGGGGTGTGGGTGAGGCAGGCACTGCCCCTGTGGCTGTGTCCCTGGGCCCACCTTGTTGAGGAGGTGCAGCAGAGCTTCCCGGAGGCAATTGTGTCTCATGTAGAAGCTGATGATGGCCAGGTTGGTGCTGTAGCTGTGCAGGTAGAACAGGCATTCTTGGTAGTAGGTGTTGTTCATGATTTTCCCTTCAGGAATCACCTCCAGGGAGAGGCTCTGGGTCCGGAGAGTGGCTTCCAGCTCCCTCAGGGTGGCAAAGTAATCATCATCTTGCTGACAGAGAAATGGAGGCAAATGAGTCCTCAGCAGTCACCGAACATCACCTCCCAAGGGCACTGAAGAGTGCGGTGAATGTGCATCCACCTTGCTGATAAAACTCGTTTTTCCCCATTTTTTTTTTTTTAGTTGTTTTGACATAGGGTCTCACTTTGAGGTTCAGGCTAGCCCTGAGTTCATTATGTAGCCCAGGCAAGCCTTGATCTCACAGTAATCCTCTTGCCTCTGCCTCCGAGTGTTAGGATTACAGGCGTGAGCCATCACACCCAGCATTGTGGTGTGTGGTTACCGGGGATTGAATTTGGGACCTTGTGCTTGCGAGGCAGATGTAAATTCCAGCTCTCCCATTACAGATTTTAGAGTAGAAAAATAGATGGATATAAAATTGCATATTTTACCTGCGTATGGTGGTGCATGAATGTAATTCTAGGACTCTAGGAGGCTGAGACAGGAGGATCACAAGTTTAGTATCAGCCTAGGCAACTTAGTGAGACACTCAAAATCTTCTTTCGAGATAGGATCAGACTATGTTGACAGGTTGGCCTTAAATTCTTGGCTCGACTTCCTAAGCAGCTGTAAGTACAAACGTGTACTACCATGTTTGGCTCTAGCCAAAATTTTAATACTAATTTGGGTATGAGATTACACGTGACTTTCATTTCTCAAAAAATGGTTCTCTAGGGCCAGAGATTTAGCGGTTCCAGTGCCTGCCTCGCAAGTGCAAGGCCCTGAGTTTGATCCCAGTAACCACATACAAAGCTGGGTGTGGTGACTCAGCCCACCAGCCATCAATACCACATACCACAGTGCCTGGTGTGGTGGCTCATGCCTGGGCTACATAGTGAGCTGAAGGCCAGCCTGAACTACAAAGTGAGACCCTGTCTCAAAAAAAAAAGATTCTCTATATTTTGCTTGTTTTAAAGGAGGGGGCTCTAGTTACTTATCTAACTATAGGTAATTTAAAAAGGTAGAATACAATGCAGGCAAACTCTGAGCCAGGACTGGCACTGTCAGCTGATCGTCAGACAGCCCTCTCCCCAGGGCCTGAGCACACCCGCACTTCCCTCCCACAGTTGGGCACTCTTTCTGCCTGGCTCTCACCAAGGAAAAGAGGGGCCTTGCTGTGGACTCCAGGTACTCCACCACATCCTGCACCAGCCTTGAGCCGTGATTCAGCTGATTGAGGTCAAAGGGAGGCTTCAGACAGCGACTGAACTTCTCCCGGGCTGCTGTGAGATTCCCAGCCTTGAGGCAGGCCATACCCCAGGCATGCCACGCCCCAGAGGAGTCAAGTCCCGTCTTTGTGGAGACCTGGGAGGAAAATTGCTCTTTTTAGTGAGAGTCAGCACCATCTAGCCCGAGTCTCCCAAAGACCAACTCCATTTCCTTTAGCCAACCACATCCTGCTACTGCAGCCACCATCATTCTCATGCTGGAAAACTGGTCATGCCCTCAACACCTCCTACAGTCAGCGCAGGAGGCCTGTTTGCAAGACTAAGTGAGGGCCAGCAGTACCTCAACTCCCAGTTGGTAGTACTCAGCTTCCAGAAGCTGGTTCCTCAGCCTGGTGACTGCGGCTGGCTGCAGGATCTGATCTAGAGATGGCACATGGCGATAGGCAGCAGCAACTAAAATATTTAGCACATCCACCTTGCTGATGTAACTACAGAGAACAAAAGGGCATTTGAATGAGGTTACAGAAAGTCTTATTAAGACCACCTGCTGCTAGGGCTGGAGATTTAGCTCAGTGGTTTCAGCGCCTGCCTCGCAAGCGCATGGTCCTGAGTTCGATCCTGGTAACCACATACAATGCTGGGCATGGAGACTCACACCCACTGGCAATCATATACCACATACCACAGTGCCGGACATGGTGGCTCACGCCTATAATCCCAGCACTCGGGAGGCAGAGGTAGGAGGACTGCTGAGTTCGAGGCTTGCCTGGGCTCCATATTGAGCTCAGGGCCAGCCTGAACTACAAAGCGAGACCCTGTCTCAAAAAAAAAAAAAAAAAAAAGACCACCTGCTTCTAAAAGTTTTCTATTTCATTTTCAATGTGAAAGGTCATAATGAGAATTGAGAAGCATTCAGTACATAAGCAGTGATCAAAATACACAAGCAATGTTTACACTAACAAATGTATGAAAGGAAAAACTCAATGTCATTATTTCCCTCAAAATCTTACTCCTTGCTGCAAACACATTTAACCCACAGTTCTCACCACGTTCTGATGCAGTTCTAGAAGTACTCTCCATGTGTCTTTATGAGGTGTGATCAAAACTAGGCGAATGTGGCTGGTAAGTGCCAGGCAGTGGAACAGGAGGTTTTTGTGAGCACTATGGTATCCTTGTCCACTTTTTTTTTTTTTTTTTTTTTGCTTTTTGAAACAGGGTCTTGCTTTGTAGTTCAGGCTGGCCCTGAGCTCACTATGGTGCCCAGGCAAGCCGCCGTGAACTTAGCAATCCTCCTGTCTCTGCCTCCTGAGTGCTGGGATTACAGGCGTGAGCCACCACGTCACCGGGGATCAAACTCAGGACCTTGTGCTTGCGAGGCAGGCGCTGGAACCACTGAGCTAATCCTCCAGCCCTCCTTGTCCACTTTAATGTTTGACTTTTGGCTCTTCCCCAAAATAAAACTGACCACGAATAGTAAACATTTTGAAGTGATTTAGGACATTTGGGCAGCCATGACAGCATAATTCAAGACACTCAGGGAAGAGCACTTCAAGAGCTGCTTCAGAAGGTGGCAAGAATGATGGGATGAGTGTGTCCAAAGTGAGAGGGACTATTGAGGGGTATTTATGGTGATGTGTCTTGTACTGTAATTGGTTTCTTAAAAAATTTAAATATTCACCGTTTCTGATCTGACCTCATAGATACTGTGGTGACAGCTCCAGATCGGACTGTTTGAATCTCAGTGCCATTGTTTGGTAGCTCTGTGTCCTGGGGCAGCTTAGTTAACCTTTCAGCATTTACTTACTTATCCATAAAATTTAAATTTAATTATCGGGGTTTTCACGATGAAGTAGAATACCCCAAGTAAAAGGGCTTATAGCATAACGCCTGTAACTTTAAAAATATTCTTAGCACTTATTAAATGTTAATTTTTTTTTTTTTTTTGAGACAGTGTCTTGCTTTGTAGTTCAGGCTGGCCCTGAGCTCACTATGTAGCCCAGGCAAGCTTCGAACTCAGCAATCCTCCTGTCTCTGCCTCCCAAGTGCTGGGATTACAGGCATGAGCCACCACGCCCGGCACTGTGGTATGTGGTATTGATTGTTGGTGGGCGTGAGTCTCCACATTGTATGTGGTTTCCAGGGATCGAACTCAGGACCTTGCGCTTGTGAGGCAGGTGCCAGAACCACTGAGCTAATCCTCTGGCCCTAAATGTTAATTTTTTAAGTAGGGATGTTCAGGATTCTGTTTGAGTCAAGGCCTTTCCATTGAATGTTAGGGCTCGCAAGGTGCATTTTGGTCTTTGGAACTCTAACTGAAAGAAGACAGTTTCTCATATCACTGCTATCTTTGCCATTTCCAGTTTTGTCTGCTGGATGTGACGTCCTTTCTCTGGGCTCAGTAGGGGTCTTTCTTACAGCCCCCTAGGACTGCCTTCTGTGATCTTACTTCTGACACCTAAGGATTATAAAAATGTAATCAAGACAGAGACCAGAGGGCTGGGCCAGGCTTCTGGTGTTGCTGAAAAAGCTTGTATTCACAGTTCCTGAATCTTGAGTCATAATCCTTGTGGATCCTGAGTAGCCACCAATTTCCCCAGAAAAGGATTCAGTATATCACCAATTCTTTTTTTTTTTTTTTTTGAGACAGGGTCCTGTTTTGTAGTTCAGGCTGACCCTGAGCTCATTATTAGCTCAGGCTAGCCTCAAACTCAACAGTTCTCCTGCCTCTGTCTCCTGGGTGCTGGGATTACAGGCTTGAACCACCACACCCAGCTGTAGATCACTGATTCTTAACCTTAACTTTGTAAAGTGCAGAGAAGCAGATTTGTTTTGTTTTTGAGACAGGATCTCACTTTGTAGTTCAGGCTGGCCCTGAGCTCATGTAGCCCAGACTTGCCTCAAACTTGGGCCAATCCTCCTGCCTCTGTCTCCCGAGTGCTGGGATGACAGGTATGAGCTATCATGTCTGGCTAGAGAGGCAGATTTGGAACCACTGTATATTTGGAAAATGAAAACACTGAAATAGATGATGGGAATTTTATTTGTCAACATATATTTTTGTTTGTGTGCCAGAAAGGGGAATGAGATTAAAAACACCAGTATACTCTGCTAAGCAAGAGTACTTAATGGAACACACGTGAGAGAGAAATTCCCTCCCACCCATTAGTAAAATGGTGCAAAGATAACAGCTCCCTATAGGGTATGTCTGAATGTATGGTGGGAAGATAGAACAGAACATATAATTTTTTTTTTTTTTTGCTTTTTGAGACAGGGTCTCGCTTTGTAGTTTAGGCTGGCTCTGAGCTCACTATGTAGTCCAGGCAAGCCTCAAACTCAGCAAGCCTCCTGCCTCTGCCTCCCAAGTGCTGGGATTACAGGCGTGAGCCACCACGCCCAGCACTGTGGTATGTGGTATTGATTGCTGGTGGTCGTGAGTCACCACGCCCAGCATTGTATGTGGTTACCTGGGATCGAACTCAGGACCTTGCACTTGCGAGGCAGGCGCTGGAACCACTGAGCTAACCCTCCGGCCCTACATCAGCCTATTTACTTACTTAATTACATGGGTGTTGCTATGTTGCTCACACTGGCCTTAAATTTCCTACACTCAAGTGATATTCCTGACTCAGGTGCCTAGGCAGCCCAGGCTATAGGCAGCTACTATGCCTGATTTTTCATTTTTTTTTTTTTTTTTCTCATACTGGGAACTGAACTTAGGGCCCTGACTTTGCCAGGCAGGCACTGTACTGCTGAGCTATATCCCCGGCCTTTTCAGTTATTTTTATAACTTTATTTAACATATATCTATGTTTTTCATTTATCATCTTGCAAGATGAAGTAGAACCTATCACTCTTACAAAGTAGTGAAATTCGCTCCATCATACTTCCTCCTTCTTTTGTCCTATCTCCATCTGCTTTTGTCAATCTTTTGGCTTTGATTAATAGAAATAATAACTAACATTTTTGGAGTGCACGGTATGTACTGGGCTCATTTCTTAGCTCTGACATGAGTGATCTCATTTTATTCTCCTGACAGAACTATGGCATAAATATTATTATCATTGTCATTCTGTGGAGCAGGAAACTGAGGCCAGTTGTGAGCCGGGAGTTGGCAGAGTTCTGGCAAGTTCTCTGAGCCAGGATCTGAGGGCAGCATTTATACTTCAAAGACAACTATGCTCCCTACTCCTAAGTCTGCTTAGGACCAGTGCCAGGCTGAGGATGATTCAGTATGAGTCCTGTGTCCAGGTGGATGAGCAGGGAATTAGTTTTCAAGTTAATGGACAGAATCAAAGCAGGTTGCGCAGAAACCTCAGGGAGGCCTGGTCATGTTTCCTTCCCATGGAAATTCCACTGTACAGCTCAGATCCCTCTCATGGCCTAGAGACCAGCTACTTGCCAGGGCTGGGGATGGAGCTCAATGGTGCCACTGCCTGCCTGGCAAGTGAATTCAACCTCTGGTTCCGCAAAAAAACCAAAAAACCAAAAACAAACCAGCCAGTCTTTACTTTCCTTTTGCTGGAGGACAACTAGAGAAACTGCTTTAAGGACACCCTCTGGGAAAGAGAACACAGGACAGCAAAACAGGGTGAGGGAGACCACCTGTGATGGGGTAATAGTATTTCATCAGCATCAGGTGAGCTGCATATATTCCACACTTAACGTTTTACCTCCAACAATTCTGTCAGAGAAACTGCAGCTACCACCACGAAGAAGTATGGAGCCACACACACCTGTCACAGAGGGCCAGGTCCTGGCTCTGGCCAGCCTTGACGAACATCATCTTGGCACTGAAGAGCAGCTGCTTCATGATGTCTGTGAGCAGCCCTGCATCCACCTCCGGGTTGCTAAGGCCCCTGGACAGCCTGCAGCAGTGGTCAATTAGCTGGTGACCACAGGCGACACTGTCCCGGTGCAGATTCAGGATGGCGATGCACAAGGAGGCACTGGGAGCCTGGTATGCAGCAGAGAGAGAAATATACTGTGAGCTGAGGGGCCAAAGCACACTTCAAATGCTGCTGTATGGCATATACTTCCTTGTTTCAAGATGTAGAAAAACCTTGGAAGATGGAGCCAAAAATTCCATAGCAAAATTGAAGTGGAACTAAACAAATTTGAGGTATTCTAAGCGGTGCTGCCAAAGCACTGGATGCTACTGTCACTTTTGTGAACTAAAGCTCTCTAAAGAAGTCATATCTATATTGAAGGTCCTATGTTTAGCTAACTAGAAATTATGACTATAGAGAAATCAAGGGCCAAAATTAGGTCAGGCTATCTTTAGTTCTTTTTTTTGGTTTTGCTTGGCTGGCCTCAAATTCATGATCCTCCTATCTCAGCCTCCCAAGTAGCAGGGATTATAGGGGCACACTACTACACCTGGCTTCTTAGGACCTTTTAACAGTCATTTATCAATGACTTCTGTATCTGAACAAACATCCTCATAACTACGAGGTAAAACTCTTGGACTGTCTTGAAGTTTAGCCATACCATCAGCCCTAAAGCTAATACTACACAATGAAGAGTTGTGATATGCACTGACATCTTACAGATTCCATCTCTTCCATGAAGTGTTTTGTAGTCTCTTCTTGTGCATTTCCTGAGAAGCTCCTCATATCCTGCCTTAATCAGTTTACTGGTCTCACTTAGTTCCCACACTATCACAAGAAAGCAAGGAAGGGTCAGGCTGAGTTCATCTACCTCCATGTTTCTTGCCATACACATCATAAAGGAATTTAAATAGTGACCGCATTTTATTGCTATTACCTGCTCATAATAAAATTCACTCCGTACCAATTCATTCTCTTCCTCCTTCAGACTCAAGATCCATTCCACTTCAGCTGTTTTGGGGACTCTGACCACAGCTGAATATGGAAGGCTTTCAGTCTTTGTGCTGTTGGGTGCTGAGAAGAGAAACGTTATCTGTGGGTCAGGTTTTGGTTGGCAGGACACTCTGGCCTTGTCAACTCCTGGCAGATAATGCCTGTTGTCTACCTGTCCTTTAACTCTAAATTTTTCTCATCATCTCTCTTAGCAAACCCCATTAGGCACCAGGTACCTTCCTTTATCATAGACCCGGCATAAACATAGTTTGTCAAAATCTTTTTGTTTCACACAAGAGATCCTGAAATGTGTGTGCATCTCAAATGGGTGGCTGAGTCATTAAGAGTCTCTAAAAACTAACCTGCTGATGAAGGACAGTAGCCCAAATGCTAGCAGGGGCTACCTCAGCAGAAGGAGGGAGCATTGGGTGATAGGGTGGTGGTGAAGCAGAAGAAAGATCCTATTAAAAGGTAAGACTAAATTGCTGCCTTTTCGACATGGGAGGCTAATGGGCCTGCATGATAGGCTCTCGTGACCTTTAAAGGAAACAGGCTGATAGGTTAAGAATTTTCTTTGTCGGGCCGGAGGGTTAGCTCAGTGGTTCCGGCGCCTGCCTCGCAAGCACAAGGTCCTGAGTTCAATCCCCAGTAATCACATACAATGCTGGGCGTGGAGACTCACGCCAACAGCAATCAACCAGCAATCAGCACCACATACCACAGTGCCGGGCGTGGTGGCTCACGCCTGTAATCCCAGCACTCGGGAGGCAGAGACAGGAGGATTGCTGAGTTCAAGGATTGCCTGGGCTACATAGTGATTTTAGAGCTAGCCTGAACTACAAAGCAAGACCCTGTCTCAAAAAACAAAACAAACAAAAAAAAAAACTTCTTTGTATACGAGTTAGCAATAGATACAAAGTTAGAGTCAATTCTGAGTGTATAAACAAAAACAGAAAAACCTAAAGCATATAAACAGAAAATGTAAGTGGGGTCTTACCTTCAGGTTGGCCTAGGTTCTCCTCTGGTGTACTGGAAACAAAAAGACAAATTAAAGGCTTGACTCTCTCGTTTTCCCCTTGAAGTGTATGACATGGATACTTACTGAAGTGAGACACCAGGGAAGCACCCGTAACTCCTCCCCCCATCTGTGACAGCCAATCTCTCCACCTCTTATATTCCTGACTCAGTGAGCCCTCTCACTCACTGCTGGAGTCTGCAACAGGTTCCTCATTGGTTTTCTTGGTGCTGTCCACTTGTTCTCTACTTTGCAGCAGTAACAAGTTTTTTTTTTTGATACAGGGTCTTGCTTTGTAGTTCAGGCTGGTCCTGAGCTCACTATGTAGCCCAGGCAAGCCTCGAACTCCGCAATCCTCCTGTCTCTGCCTCCCAAGTGCTGAGATTACAGGCGTGAGCCACCATGCCCGGCACTGTGGTATATAGTATTGATTGCTGGTGGGCGTGAGTCACCATGCCCAGCACTGTATGTGGTTACCAGGATAGAACTCAGGATCTCACGTTTGCGAGGCAGCCACCAGAACCAGAGCTAAATCTCCGGCCAGTAAGAAGTTTTTGAAAAGCAAACCTGGTCACATCCTTGTCCTGCTTAAAATCATTCAGTAGCTTCTAGTCTCTACATTCACAGTTCAGGAGACAAAGCCCATTATGACTTGGGCAGCTATATCCCAAGGCCGTGTGTCGCCACCTGTGCTCAGGCTATGAAAGTCTTGTTTCACAACCAGCTCTAACGCACCACAAGTCAGAGCGGAAGCCCACTGCCTGTGTGAGGAACCTCAGGCCACCCTGGCCAGAGACACCAGGGAGCAAGCAGCAAGTGTTTGTGCCACTCATTAAGTTCTCCCAATTCAGCTACCAGCTGTTGAACCCAGATCCAATGACCAGTACCACAGCCCCTCACCTACCTAATTACAGCTCCCAGACCATCCATATTTTTCTGCTGCTTCTGCCTCTGATGTTACTGCACCTGGGTGTGCTCTTCCTGGCGTTTTCTCCTCGCTCTCTAAATCTCACCCTGAGAAGCACTCCTGAACACTAAGCGCGGTTGGGAGAGCCACCATCAGTGCGCTTATCCAGGCCCCTTGTGGTCTGGGCACTGGCCACATGCCCAGCAGTGTGGGGCCCTGGTCAGGGGAAAGTGCTCACTGCTAGTAATGGTGGGTAAAAGAGCATGCACTGCCCATTTCAGATCTATGTGGATGTAGCATGGGTGATTTCTGTCTGTACCTGTAGGAGGGAGGCAGTGCTATGCCGGGGCCACAGAAACTGAAGAAATATATCTTCCTTCCTATGCTCCTGGAATCATCATGGCAAATCAAGATAAAAAATGTTCATGTTAAAGTAAACACAAACCAGGTGTGGTGGCACACACCTGTAATCCCATCACTTTGGGAGGCTGAGCCAGGAGGATTACAAGTTTGGCCCCAAGCCAGGTAACTTAGCAAGATCCTACCTCAAAATAAAAAGTTTAAAGAGGGTTGGAGATATAGCTCAGTGCTAGGGCCCTGGGTTTGATCCTTAGTGCCAGAAAACAAAACAATATAAAACAACACCCTACAAAAATGCTATGGAGCTGAATGTAAAACTGTTTAATACAATAGAAGAGGACTCAAAGTGATTTTGAACAGCTGTTGTGGCCCCCTCTTCCTAAATGCTTTAGGAGTCTTAGTTTCGTATTGGTTTGGTACTAGGCATGGCCACTGATCTGAGCCGTCTTGCCAGAGGCAGGAGCAATTGGTGAAATGTGCAGGTGAACTCTGTGTAGTAGAGAAGGGGGCCTTTTCTATTGGTGGGGAACATGTGAGCTTGGCTACTCGGGTTAGAGCTGACACAAGTGAAACCCCAAGTGCCAGCAGGTGTGGACATGTCGTTTTGTGTTGGGTGACACCCCATGGAGCAAGAATGGCTGGACCGATGGGTAAGGGGCGAAGGTCAGAGACCTCAGTCTGCATAAGGGGTGGAGAGGGGCATCCTGACTGCAGACAGCACGGTATGCCAGAACTGGGACAATGGTTTGTGACTTAAGGTAGAGATCTGAAGTGTCCCCCAAAAGGCCACATACTCGGAGGTGGGCTTTGGACAGGGCTGGATAGTGAGGAATCCGACTGTCTTGAGGGCCCAGCAGTGAGCTCTTGCTTTGGTGGCACTGTTGGGAGATTATGGACATAGGTGGTGAGGCCCAGACAAAGAGACAGGAGCTCGGGAACTATACCTGGTCCTGGCCCCTCCTGCTTCCTGGCCGCCATGAGGTGAGTGGCTTCCTACCAGTAGCTCTTGCCCCATGGCCAGCTGACCCAGGACGGAAACCTCTGGAACATGTTTTGCTCTACTGAAAAGGAGGCAAAAGAAACTCTGTCCTCTAGGTTGATTTTCTCAGCAACGCCAAGCTGACCAGCACAGACACCTAGGGTTTCACTGTAGAGCAACTGCAGTGAAGCATTTGAGACTTGAAACACAGCCTGCAGCGAGGCCCCTGGAGTGTGGGCCCCTGCGCTGCCTGGTCACTGAGAGAACAAGCTCTGCTGTGGGACACTTACTCTTGGTTGTAGTAATTGTAGCATTGGTCACACACACGCGTTGGGCTCTCTCTGCAGCCTTTGACCACCATTTTCTTAGTGGAGCAGGAACTGCACACCAGCCGGCCACAGCGGCGACAGTGATGACGCCTGTTAAACTGAGGAAAGTCATTGGGTTTGAAGAAAGAAGGGAAGAGGAGACGCTGTCCACGCACCAGGCTGGGCACTCAGGCCTCCACTGAGCTGAACCCCAGGCCCCGCCTCGTAAAGCTGATGTTTTAAGATACTACTTGGCTAGTGGGCAAAGGTTCCAAGTCGTAGGAAGTTTTGCAGTCAACGACCCTTATAAGTTTTATTTGTGGGTGGAGGTCACATTGGAAACAGTGGGAAGTAATGAGGGAGAAGTGACTTTCTGAACCAGTGAGGATCACATTTCTACACGATACAGCTGACGAAAAAGGACCCTTTTCCCAAATGTTCTAACAAGTACTGCCTCAGCTCATTGAAAGAGCCTGACAGACACCACACATTTCCTTCATAGAAATAGTCATAGAGAAATCCATCACCACTGTTTTTGGCAGCCCTAAGGTAACCTGCCCAGCAGATACTACGTGTGGTAACATTTGCTACTGTATTTAGTCTTTGCAGCCCCATGGACCAATCAAGTTATCATTCCTTGGTTATAAGTGGGTATATGAACTTGAAAAGTTTTAGTCATACGCTATTAGGAGACAGATTGAGGATTAGAGATGGGTCCTCTTTCTCCTGAGACAGCACAGGTGAAAGTTAAGAAACTAGGAATATGATCCTCACACTTGGTTTCCTTCTCCTTTTTCATCATTATGTCACAAAATGGGAAAGATTTTAAAGCTTAAAGCTATTTGAGGATGTCTATCATCTAAGTCCAGAAAATATACTCTGGCCAGGTCAAAGTGAGTCCATAGTAGGTTTCACAGTTCTTCTGAAAATGTTATTTTCCCGGGACAGGAGGTGACAAGGACTCAGGCTGCTGATCTCAGGCTCTCTTGCTGCAGTGATCCAAGCACAGGCGCACTCACCATGCTGAAGTGCCCCTCGTGGCAGACCATGCAGGCGCTCTCAGTCTCGTCTGGCACCCACTGGTGCCTGGCAGGGGGTGTCGCTGGGGGCACAAATTCCCACAGGGCCTGACTTGGGGGGAAGCTCCTCTCTCTCAGGCTGGGTGAATGCACAACGGAGACACCTGTGAGCCAGGGTCAGAGTGAAGGTGATCAGTGTTCCAGTTAGGGTGAGGCGGGGAGGACAGCCCTATGGAGATAGTAGGTCCCATTGGTGATCATCAGTGGCTGCTTCAGTCACAAAAGAAAGACAGTGGGACACTGTATGCCTCTTGTTGAAAATGTACAACAAAACCTATCACATATAATTATTTGTATTGTATCACATATAATTATTTGTATTTGTATTGTAATTAAAGTGTAGCCTTGAATTAAGGCAAGCTTCTAGATCAGTGTACTAGAAATTCAGGGATCATCAGACTGTCAGCAGGAGGAAATCAGTGACCAGGCAGTGGTGGCATGTGCCTGTAATTCCAGCACTTAGGAGGCTGAGGCAGAAGGATCACCTCAATTTCACAGCCAACCTTGCCTACATATAGTGAGTTCAAGGCCAGCCTTAGTAAGATGGCAGTGAGAGCTTGTCTCTATGGAGGGAACCAGCAAAATCCAGCATGTCAGAGGGTGTACAAGATAAATAACATACTGTTTTTCATAAAACAGGTGGGCAGAATAAAGAGAAAAGTAGAGAGGGATCTACTGATTAAAAAATATACAAGAGATATTTTAGCCAAACACCACGTGTGCATGTTATTTAGATTTTCATTCCAGAAAAAGTAATAAAAAAAAACTCTTTGGGATAAAGGGGAAATCTGAATACTGATTGGGTATTTCATACTATGTGAGATTTGAGGCCAGACAACCCTGTTGAAGGGTGTGTGTATAGGTGAAACAAGAGTGGTTAGCATGAAGTGATAATTACAGCTGGGTGGTGAGCGTGCGAGGATTCAGTGCATCACTCTTCCTTCTGTACATTTTTCCTAACAAAAAGACTACACACACAGCATACACACAGTCACACACATGCACAACCGCCAAAGCTGCTCAGGTTGCCTTATGCACATGCATGAAGCTGCTCAGGTGCCTGCTTGTCTGAGTCCTCCCCCAGCTCTGCTTGTTATTGTGACGCTACACATGGCTAATTCTCAAAGTGTGGCCATTGAATGTGTGCCACAATCTTGGCTTTACAGAAACTAAGGAAATTTCTTTTCCTCTAGCAGACCAATTCTAGCTAGTTATGGAAAAAGAGAACTGAGAAACAAAGTGAGTCTTAGTAATGCCCAGAATAAAGCCTCCCCACTCCCAGTCCTGCTGGCTGGTCATTGGGCAGGACAGTTGTAGGGCTACCTTGAGGGCAAGCCACTGGGAAGGGGTTGGAGGTGGGAGAGGCACAGGAGTGGAGAGGGACAAAATGCAGCTGAGCCTTTCTTTTTCGGTACCAGGAATTGAAACTCTGGACCTCACACTTGCCAGGCATGTACTGTGCTACTGAGCTACGTCCCCAGCCTGTGGCTGAGGCTTTGCAGGAGCCTGTTTTGCTACAGGTTAACAGAACTCGTGTGAGAGCCAACATGGTCAGCCCTCATCTTTGGAAGGCTCCCTATCTGTGAGTGGGGCCACATGCTGGAATCTGTGTGAATGCTGCAATGTCTTGGGTCCTTCCCGGGTACGCTCAGATGTGCCCAGACTCTGAGCTGCTGAGGTCTCACTGGAAACTGAATGAGTGACACTGTGGAAGACACTTTCTGTACTTATGTCATTTCTTTCATTCTAGGCAAGGCTAAGTTAGCTAGTACATCTGACGTGACTCTGGGACAATGCTGATGGCACCACGGTGTCCCATCTCAGCTCTCATGTGACAGTGATGAGGATGGGGAGCAGGTGGAGCAGAAGGTCTGGCTCTGCCCAAGGACAGAGTGAGAATCCCAACCCTGGCACCCAAGAGAAAAGTCACTTCAGAACCTCCTTCTCTTTCATAAAATATAGCAGAGTCTATTAGGATGAGTCATGTCAGGGTTTAAAAACATGACTGATGTCAGAGGCAAGTGTCACACACTGGGAGCAATGGTCCAGGGTCAATTCAGTGTTTAGAGCCTTTACATATACTGTAAATAAAAATGTTGGTCATGTCCTGTGAAACAGAGGAACTGTAAATAGAAATGCTGAAAGGGACGAAAGAGTCAGAAAATCAGAATAGAGCAGAAGTGAGCTGAAGGTCAGTTATTCTTGGCACTAGTTCTTACCAGGGGCAGCAGCAGCAACAAACTCCGCTGATGACGATTTAGACATGGCCTCAGAGTCAGCTCCCTGATGAGTGACTTCGTGAAGGTGAATCACCGAATCTGTTGAGAGGAAAAATGCTGAAAAATATTGGTCTCCTGTAAGCAAGTTATACACTATGCAAGTCACCTAGTTCAAAGACCTGCTGGTTTTCCTGATGCCATACCATAATTTACCAGCGTGAAGAAAATGGCAGAGGTACTTCAAAGCTAAGAAGTACATGTTTCTTAAACTCCTAAAAATATAAGCTATGTTTAGGTACATGAAATAATGGAGCAGACACTAGGATTTCACAAAATAAACCTAAAACAGACCAGAGGAAAGTGGGAGACACTCTCCATACTTATTTCTTTTGTTCTAGAAGAGGCTGTGTCAGCTCACATACAAATGATATCTGATGTAACTCTGGGTTTAAAACACTCTCCATAAGAAAGGATGGCACCTAAAGGCCTACTGTATCAAAGGGAAGCAGAGGTCATTTCCAGCATATCTGGCTCCCAAGGCTTTATGCTGTCTTGCATGCAATGGCTGTCTGCCTCCTACAATTCTGGTTAGCTTCCTACTTTTCCAAGACCAAAGTATAGGAGAAAGGCCTATGTCCTACCTAAGAAAGGACTGTCTCTCCTGAAGTGTACTTCTCTCACTCTTGATGAACCCAAAGTAATAAAAGAGGAGAAAAGTAAAACTTGGAATGTGGCATGGTATTTTCCCTCCTACAGAAAAGATATATAGGATGCTGGCAGTTACCTGATCGTTTTTCCCTCAGAGGATATGGGAGTTCCAAGGCTTTCCCTGCATATCTAGAGAGGAGTGAGTCTACATCATCCATGGTGAAGCCAATCTCCTGTCTGGCCAGAAGCTGGTGCAGGGTCTGCATGGCCACAGTGGCCCAATCCACTTTCATGTTCATCAGTAGCTGCTCCAACATGAGCAGGGGGTTGGAGGACAGGTGGGAATAGCTGGCTCGGTGCTGCTCAGGCAGGGTCAGGAGAACCTGTTTGTGGAACAGATCCACAGAGGAAAGGAAGTAGTTCACAGATGTCAGAAGAAACTTGAGCCTATAACTGGGAAGGGTGGGGTACCAGAGACCGAAGCACTACAGTGCCACCACCACTCTGGTGAGGGTTCTTGTACCCTTGATCTTAGTCAAAGGGCCGAGAAGCAATGTGAGGGTTCTTGTAGAAAGCAAGACTGAATCCCTTCCTATCTAAATACTACAGGAGGTGATCAAGAAGTATCTCTAGGACCTTCACCTGATCAAGGTGTTGGTAATCTTTTTCTATCGAAGGGCAATAAATATTTTAGCTTTAGGACCAATAACATTATTATACTCAGCCAATGTAGTACAAAAGCAAATACAGGCAAATATATAAATGAGTGAACATGCCTGTGTTCCAAGAAAACTTGATTTGCAAAAACATGCTGAAGGGCCGGGAATTTAGCTCAAGTGGTACTGCACCTACCTTGGAAGCACAACGGCCTGAGTTTGATCATTGGTACCACCACTACCACCAAAAAAAAACATGCTGAAGACTAGGTTTGGGCAAGACGAAGTACTGTGCTGACCTCTGGCCTAGACTCTCTAAGCACAGCTGGACTCTGCCTGGTCCTAATGCCACCATTCTGTCCAGGGAGGCTTTACTCAGAAGGAGTGATTCAAGGTGATGTCAGTGGCTGCCTAAACCTAGAACCTCTAGTGTCTTACAGATAAATCATGAATCTAGTGACCATGAGGACTGAAATAGGCTCACTGGTTTTGTTCTGCTCACTGCGTTTTCAGGAGATTCCCCCCTCAGGTACAGTGCATCAGAAAGTGATTTTTTTTTTTTTTTTGAGACAGGGTAGGAGTTCGGGCTGGCCCTGAGTTCACTATGTAGCTCAGGCAAGCCTCGAACTCAGCAATCCTCTCGTCTCTGCCTCCTGAGCGCTGGGATTACAGGCTTGAGCCACCAAACCAGGCATTTGTGGTAAGTGGTACTGATTTCCGGTGGGTGTGAGCCACCATGGCCGGTATTGTTGTATGTGGTTATCAGGGATCGAACCAGGGACCTTGTGCTTGCTAAGCAGGCATTGGAACCACTGAGCTAAATCTCTGGCCCAAGAAAGTGATTTTTAAAAAATTTTTTTATGTATGTATGTATGTATGTATTTATTTATTTGAGACAGGGTCTCACTTCGTAGTTCAGGTTGGCCATGAGCTCACTATGTAGCCCAGACAAGCCTTGAACTCAGCAATCCTCTTGTCTCTGCCTCCTGAGTGCTGGGATTACAGGCGTGAGCCACCACGCCCAGCATTGTGGTATGTGGTGTTGATTGTTGGTGGGCTTGAGTCTCCACACCCAGCATTGTATGTGGTTACAGGGGATCGAACTCAGGACCTTATGCTTGCGAGGCAGGCGCCGGAACCACTGAGCTAACCCTCCGGCCCAAGAAAGTGATTTTTTTAAAGGGCGAACTTCTTACTGCCAGGTGCTTCTACTAATGGCTTCATCAGCACTGTTCTCTGTGAGTTTTGGGGCTGTATGCACAATGGCAGGCAGAACCACTGAAGGGTGAAAGAGGGGCCTCTTCAAGCCCTCCTTCACTGGATTACTTTTTCTAGCTTATCCTTTCCTTCATTAGTGTTCTCCAGTTTACATAGCAAAGTTATGGGCTGACTACTTTGTCTATTATTACCAAAACAACACTTTCTATTAGAACAGATTTTTAAATTTATTTTTAGTTTATTGAGACAGGGTTTCGCTGTGTAGTTCAGACTGGCCCTGAGCTCACTATGTAGTCCAGGCAAACCTTAAACTCACATCAATCCTCCTGCTTCTGCCTACTGAATGCTGGGATTATAGGCATTAGCCACTACACCAGGCCTAATACAGATTAGTTTTATTGAACAGTAGTTTTAAATCCTTATACCCGAATCCCTTTGCAAAATATTCAATCCCTATATCAAAACAAGTTCTAACTCATTTTGGATGAAGGTCAACTACTGGTACTTTTTTTAAAATTTTCTTTTTTCTTTTTTTTTTTTTGAGACAGGGTCTTGCTTTGTAGTTGAGGCTGGCCCTGAGCTCACTATGTAGCCTAGGCAAACCTCGAACTCAGCAATCCTGTCTCTGCCTCCAGAGTGCTGGGATTACAGGTATGAGCCACCACACCCAGCAGCTACCGGTACTTTTAGAAGTCCAGGTAAGGGAGCATCACCAGGATTTCAAGGTCAGCCTGGGTTACAAAGTGAGCTCAAGTCCAGCTGAACTACATGCGGTCAGAACTGAGAAGCAATAACAAAGCACGTACCATGAAAAAGGAAGTACAATTTGAGAAGCCCAGGTAAAAGTCGCTTTAGAGGCAGGGCAGTAAGAGTGTGAAAAGTCCTAGAAGACTCAACTGGGATATGGTGGGCTGCTGGTTAAGATCTTATTTATAGCAAAGGCCAAGGATGCCAGGTATATGGCAGAAAAGCCACTGAAAGAGCAGTAGGGCAGCAGGACTCCCCTCAGGCATGCTTTCCCCAGAGCCACCGTCCTCCTCACCTTGGATCCCATGTACAGTGCCTGGATTTCACCACGTCGAGCAGAAGTCAGTTCCCCATAGAAGTGACTGGTGAGGTAGTTGGCCAAGAAGTGTGAGGTGGCTAAGCTGGGGTGCTGGTCAAGGGACTGTTCTGTGACCTCAAGGCACATGGTGGGGTCAGGAATTCTTTGCAGGAGCTGTTACAGGAGAAGGGCAGAGGAGGGTGAGTCCTACAAAAAGAAGTCTGAAGCCAGACTTGGCTGGTTTGAGAAAGGAAATTTTTTTTTTTTTTTTTTTGAGACAGGGTCTCGCTTTGTAGTTCAGGCTGGCCCTAAGCTCACTATGTAGCCCAGGCAAGCCTGGAACTCACCAATCCTCCTGTCTCTGCCTCTGGAGTGCTGGGATGACAGGCGTGAGCCACCACGCCCAGCACTGTGGTATGTGGTATTGATTGCTGGTGGGCGTGAGTCACCATGCCTAGCATTGTATGTGGTTACGGGGGATCAAACTCAGGACCTTGTGCTTGTGAGGCAGGCGCTGGAACCACTGAATTAAATCTCCGGACCGAGAAAGGAATATTTATGTTTAACTATTTTGGGCTAATCCTTTGTTTGTTATCAGCTCCATAGTTTCTGAAAGGAGCTGTGTTTTGTTTTGTTCTGTTTTTTTAAAATAGGATCTTGCTTTGTAGCTCAGGATGGCCCTGAGCTCACTGTGTAGCCCACGCAAGCCTTGAACTCAGCAATCCTCCTGCCTCTGCCGCACCTGACATTGTGGTATGTGGTACTGATTGCTGGTGGGTGTGAGTCACCACTCCCAGTATTGTTGTGTGTGGTTATGGGGGGGGGTGTCGAACTTAGGACCTTGCGCTTGCTAGGCAGGCGCTGGAACCACTGAGCTAAATTCCCAGCCCAAGAGGCTGTGTTTTTGATAGGACCAGAGTTGATCATAATCCTCAACCCAGCTGCTCCACCTGGAACCTAAAGCAGGCTGAGCCCCTGCTCGAGATGACTCTAACCCCAAGGGAAACAAAGGAGTAGATCTGTGACTGTATAAACACTTGACATGGGTTATGTGGGTTTTTCAGAGTGAAAAGAATCCCCTGGATTTGACTCGCTCTCTTGCTTTTCCCCAGATGAGAAATGGGAAGCGTCAGAAGCTTACCTGCAGAGCTTTGTCATGGTCTCTTTGTTCTAAGAGGTGGAGAAGATGCTTATGATGTAGGCTGATTAAATGTTCTCTTGGGATGGGGTACAGGCAGCCCCAGTCCTCACACAGCTCATACTCCTGAAAGGAAACACACGTGGCTTCAATTCCTTCGAGTTACTGGTTTGTCACTTCTCCAACTTTGGTCTGGTTTTTCTCAGCATTCAGTCCGCTAAGGTCCCAAGAACAATGGTCAGTACAGTACCAATGGGATTACTGAGAGATCATAAAGGATCAGAATAGCAAGGTGAGGTCTTCATAAGAATGACTGAAGCAGGCTGATGCTAATTTTATGTTCCTCTCTGGTCTACTGTAAGGCAGAGAAACAGATGCCACATGGTGACTGTGTGTCAGCCCTGAGGAAATACTAAAGGAGTGGAAACCGAGAAGACTGTTCAGCAGAGACAGCACCCGTCCAGCTCTGACTGTTGGAATGTGAATGTTACAACCTAGTGCTGTCAGACTTCTAAAAAATTCAAAAGAAGCTGGGGTTGGTGGTGCACACCTGCAATCCCAGCACTTAGGGAAGATGAGGGAGAAGAATTGTAAATTCCAGGTCAGGCTGGGTCATTTATTGAGAACTTTTCTCAAAATGAAATTTTTAGGGCCGGAGATTTAGCTCAGTGGTTTGGGTACCTGCCTGGCAAGTGCAAGGTCTCTGAAGGTTCGATCTCCAATAACCACATATAACAATACCGGGGGCATGGTGATTCACACCCACCAGCAATCAGTACACACACCACAATGCTGGGCATGGTGGCTCACACCTGTAATCCCAGCACTCGGGAGGCTGAGGCAGGAGGATTGCAGAATTCCAGGCTTGCCTGGGCTACATAGTAGGCTCAGGGCCAGCCTGAATTACAAAGCCAGACCCTGGTTAAAATAAAAAAAAAAAAAAATAAATATTTTTTAAAAAGGGTAGGGTGTGGTTGGGGATGCAGCTCAGTGTCAGAATGCTTGCCTAGTATGTACAAGATCTTGGATTCAATCTTCTGTACCTGAATTAAAAAAAGAAAGAAAATTGGGTTTGTTGCTGGCACTGATAGCACAAACCTATAATCTCTGGAGGCTGAGACAGGAGGACTACAATTTCAAGTCCAGCTTGGGAAACTGGCTTAGCAGGACCATCTCAAAATCAAAAGATAAAAAGGATTAGGCAGCACATGCCTGGCAAGCACAAAATTCATCCTGAGCTCAATCCCCAGTACCAAAAAACAAAGGACTAGGGATGTAGCTTGGTGTGAAGGCCCTGAATTAAAAAAGGAAAACAATTGTTTTAATTTAAAAATTTCTGTATTTTAGAAGTTTATAAAAGTCAGTATGAAAACATTAACATGCTGTCAATCACTGTATAAGCTGAGCAAACATGGTGAGGGTTAGAATTCCTGTGTCCCTTCTGCTCTACCACACCAAATGTGGGAGGTCCATGTTAAAACTTCTGAGGATGGAGTTCCCAGCCTGCCCCAAATATTCCAACACGATGGTCCATGAGGAGCTCTTCCTGTACCCCTGCTGGACTACCTTCTCCTGCCTGAGCTCCACGGTCTGTCACCTCACACGTTATATTGCAATCACTTTATGACGCATCTTACATCACTCCTTTTTCTGAAGTGTGAGTCACTCCAGGGCAGGGACCATTAATTACCTTTATCTTATCACCAACTGGCCAGATGACCGCTGCATTCAGTCAATATTTAATAAATGAACGAACATGCGAAAGAGCAAGAACATGGTACATGAGATGCCAAAAGGGAGGTAAAATCCTAGTTAACTCTTGAATGGCCAACAGAGGACAGACATATTCACTCCTCGCCATAAACATGAAAACTGCAATAATGAGTCACCATCTTTATTTTGACATCCTTGCAAAATGTGAAAAGTTGGACAATATAAAAAGTTGGCAGGTTGAAGCAATTGGAAATACAAGTGGGAGTGTGACTGAGACAACTGATTTGAAGAGGAAGTTGGTATTGAGTAAAGAGGAGGATGACAAGGCAATGTCACTATTCCACCTCTGGGTATACATTCTGTTCTTGGTGCACGGTGTGGAGAACCTCCCACATGGATGCAGGGGTCACCACTCCTAACATCCTCCACACTCCCTCTACACTGGCGTTAGGCTCTGGATTGAAATGTGTCTCCAAAGTCTCATGTTTGAAAGGTGATGGGACCAGGGGTGCTGCCCTCACTGGCTACTTGGCTTCTTACAGCTTTGCAGCTCTACGCTGTCAGGAGGCGGCTGGAGCAGGTATGTCTCTCTCCCTGGCCTCACCCTTCTCTTTCTGCTTCCTGGCAGCCAGGAGGTAACTTCCCTCCTCTGGGCCCTTTGCACACAGCTTTTTGCCCTGGACTCAGCACACCACAGACTGTAACCATGAGCCAAAATAAACTTCTTTAAATTGCAGATGATATGTAAGAAGCAAGATTGACTAAGACAGCTGTCAAGTTTCACAACCAAGAAAGAGGAAAAGGACTGTGGCATAACTATAAAAAAAATGTGCATGCTGATGTACAGAAAGGAGTCCACACAACCAGTTTAGGAGCATGGCCCTGAGGGAAAGCAAAAAGGGAAGTGGTACCTGTGCTTCCAGAATCATGTTCATGACAGAGGGCGGGTCTGCAATACAGCAGCTCCTCAGGGTCTGCCAGTCATGCCATGCTGGAGGCTCCCGCAGGGCCAGGATCTATGCAAAGACAGGAAAATCAATCAAACCACATGACTGTTTCTCCCTTGTTAAGTCTCATATTTTGAGGGATCTCTGCCCCAAGTCTGGCTATCAGATCCCAGAAGGAAAGAGGATGAAGAGAGCAAATGGGGTAAAGATTATTTCAAGAGAAGAGAGCAAATGGGGTAAAGATTATTTCGAGAGTGAAGCTCTCCAGGAAGTAACATCAGGGAGGCCAGGATCAGGGCCTGGCACTGGCAGGAGAGTTTTGAGAGGCCTGAAGCTTGTCCATCTCCACCCATAAGATTTTCCTGGCTTGAATGGTCTGTGAATCATTGTTCTTGCAGTAGTCTAGCTTTGCATAAAAATTGCTAAGAGGTGTGAAAAAAACTTTCACATCTGCCATTTGTATTTTCCCTGGTGAAGCTCTAGATTATTTTGTTCCAAGGACCCAGGAAATTAGCATGTATCATATACATCATGTTGCCTGAACCCTCTGAATTTTTCCCTGAGCCTCTTTAGCTTGGATGTAACATGTGTTCTACCTGAATCTTTCACTTTTGAAACTGTCACAGTCATGCATCCTTTCAAAATGACTCAAGATTTAGCTGAAATTAAGACTTTAAACCATGATATACATAAGACACAAGCCTCAAATATACATGTGAAACCTTTAATGACTGCAAAACACCATTCTAATGATAATTTGTTACTACCCTTGCTTGATACAAATGTATTTAAAATAACAGTAAATAGCCCAGAAACCAGGCAGGAGGCCCTCTCTGTTCACGTAAAAATAGAAGCCTGATCTGTTTTCTTTCTTTTCTTGGGGTATAGTATTGAGGTACAAGGCCTTTATGCTGTCTTTTCTTCTCTTTTTTGGTACCAAGAATCAGATTTTTTTTTAGTTTTTTGATATAGGGTCTTGGTATGTGGTTCAGGTTGGCCTTGAACTCACTATGTAGTTTTGCCTCAACACATAATGATCTTTCTGCTCAGTCTCCTAAATAGTGGGATTATAGGTAGGAGCTAGCACACTTCGCTTTTTTTCCTCTTTAAATTCTGAGGCAAGAACTTGTTAAAATTCAGTTGCTGTACTGTGCTGGTTACTCTCGAATTTAGAATCCTCCTGCCTCAGCCTCTACGACTGCTGGGATTATAGGCATTCACCAGCAACATTTTCTACTTGTTACAATATCCTATCATATGAGAATGGCTGAGGTCTGTCAGAGGGTGTGAAGCCTGCTCCTTCTCTGGGCGCTGGGTTCACACCTTCTGGTACACTTGAAGCTCCGCCTGCTTCTTGTGCAGCTCAGACTTGACTCCTTCCTGGACACCTGTGTCTGAGATACAGTAGGCCAAGATCTCCAGGCACGACTCCAAGGGCCACCGATCCAGACACCGCAGGGCCAGCTGGCTTCTCAGAGATGCATCCTTCACAGCAAACAGGTACTGCCAACCCTCCTGGTCTGCGAGACAAAAAAGGTGTCCACAGGCAGCATCTCAAGAGTTCAAAACCCCACTTTTTTTTCCCTTGGCAGTACTGGGGATCAGAGACCTTGCATTTGCAAGGTGGGTGGTGGTGTGACTGAGCCCAAGCCCTCCCAAGTTACTTCTCAGGAGTGGACTTTGATCTAAAAACTGGAGCTTGGAGGATCTTTAAGTTCCGTGTGACTTTAACTACTTCTGACACCTGGGGCCGATACATGGCAAGCACAGAGCTTGTGTCACAGACTCTTCAGACGGACAGGAGGAGGGAAGGGCAAGGAAAGTGGGGGAGGGAATACTGCACATTTGGCATGCTGCATGTATAGTACTCTTTAAAATTCATCTGTGGTACTTTAGTTTTCCCTGAAATTTCCACCCTGCATCACACATAACCACTTGACAGTTATTTCAGGTACATAGTTTCTTTCCCTGGATATTGTTTTCTTACTCAGTAGATCTCTCATATTCATTTTGTTGATATAATCTGGGAGTTACAAAAAACAGACTCTAAGCAATTATGACTACAGCCTTTCAGCAGCTCTTTCCACCTTCTTCAGGAGCATTTTCTACTTTCTGAAGGGCAGTCTTGCCTCTGTTCTCTGCGGCACACTCTACCCTTGCTCTCTCTTGTATAGTGTTGAATGTCACTAGTTCTCCATTTGGGTCACACATAACAATCTCCTGGGAAGCTTTTGTACATATGGAGTGGGAGTGGGAATTGGACCTAAGGCCTCACATTGAGCTGCAACCCCAACCCTTTTTCTTTTGAGGCAAGGTCTCACTAAGTCACTACTGTCAGGCTGAGTCAGACGGCTGAAATCTCTTGCCTTTGCCTTCATGGATGCTGGGATTATAATTTGCACCATCACTCCTGGTTTCCAGGGGAGCTTTTTTTTTTTTTTTTTGAGACAGGGTCTTGCTTTGTAGTTCAGAGCTTGCTACATAGCCTAGGCAAACCTTGAACTCAGCAATCCTCATGCCTCTGCCTCCCGAGGGCTGGGATTACAGGTGTGAGCCACCACACCCGGCATTGTGGTGTGTGGTACTGATTGCTGGTAGGTGTGAGTCACCACACCTGGTATCCTTGTATGTGGTACCAGGATCGAACCAGGGACCTTGCGCTTACCAGGCAGGTGCTGGTACCAATGAGCTAAATCTCTGGCCCAGGGTAGCTTTCAAAGCACAACTGTCAGCCCACAGTTTTGTAAATGAAGTTTCAAGGTTCATAGGAATATAGCTAGCTTCATTTCTTCATGGACTGACTATGGCTGCCTTCATGCTATGGTGGTTGCATGAAAGTGAGTTGCAATGGTGTACAAAGACTTTACAAAGCAAGTTTGCTGGCTGCCTTGCAGGGAGCCCACACTGCAACTCTGTCCTGGGCTTCTTAGAGTAGTACCCAGATTACTTATTTGTAGAGTTATAGGATGATTCTGATATGGAGGACTGAGAATGTTGGTTACTGGTTAGCAAGCTCACTAGGGTCAGAGAGACTTGGGCTCTGACCTCTACTCAACATTGAGCACTCCGGGCAAATCCTGACTTCTCTAAGCCTTCTCTTTACCTGTTTCACTGTAAGGATATCATGTGGCAATCTTTCCTCTAGAGAGATTGTGAGAGTCGAATGGGTGATGAACTCACAGTGAGTGCTAAACACTACCGTAAGGCTAGTGGAAGGGAGGGGTATGGCCCTCTGCTCACCACACATCGCCGCGGCGCAGCTCAGGACCGCATCCCTTACATTGCTCAGACCATCTGCATCTCGCCCGTATGCATCGATGAGCTGAAGGGCGCGTGGCCAGTCTCTGGCTGCCAGGGCTTCCTCAAAGGCTTCAGTCAGCACGTCCAGGGCCAGGGCAGAGTGCAGGCCCAGGAGCACAGTGGAGAGACGGGCCTGGCCACACATGCTGGCTGCCAAGCTTGTGCCCTGCTCAGAGGACCCATACAGGGGACCCCAGGCAGCCAACAGGGAGGCCTTGAGCAGAGGGAACTGCTCCAAGAGGTGCTCACACTCTCCGGCCACCTGCCCTGCGGCCAGAGGCACCTCCCTGCGCCCTCGCAGCTCCTTCCATGACAGGCTGGGCTTGCTGACCTTTGACCCCTGGGAAGCTGCAAGGCAGGTCACTGTAGCCAGCAGCTTCGAGCAGGATTTCAGGAAGGCCAGGGCAGAGGAGGTGAGGGCTGCAGACAAGGATGGTTTGGGGCAGGAGCAGTGCTTCTCCAGTGTGGAGGTCTCAGGTGGCTGAGGGGAGCCCAGAGGAGCGAGGGGAAGGTCACCCAGGAAGTGGGAGGTGTACTGCTGGGTCAGGACACCTAGGTGGGTTGGGAGGGTTGATGTCTGCTGGCTTTGCAGAGAGGAGCAAAGAGTAAGGGGCTCACAGCAGCAGTCGATGATAACTTGTGGCACACTCAGGCTGAGTCCTTCTCGGGCCAGAAGGGCTGCTAGCCTGGAGAAGAGGAGAAGTCATGTGGGATCTGAATATATGGACACCATCAACCAATTTTCTAATTTCTTTATGCTTATACAGCAAATCTATATGAAAGCAACACTGGAGATTAAACTCTGGGACTCACACATACTAAGTAAGCACCTACCTGAGCTGTATCTCTAGGTATCTCTTCAACCAGGTACTCACACATTAGATTAGATATTACTGTTCTGCCCTGTGCTTAATAATATATCTGAGATCTGTCCTTACCATCTGCAGAAAGAATCATCACAATTTCCGATGGCTGCTAAGCATTCTGTTATAAAGATTAATCATAATCCAACTTGTTTATGAGTGGACAGTGCGGTCTTCTGATTTGCTGTACATACATCACTTTCTTATGCATGATAAAATTACAGGTTAAATCCCCCATCATGTATTGCTAGATAGAAGGGTATATAAATTTATAACCTTGCTATTGGCAATTGCCTCCCCATAGGAGTTATACCAATTTATATATCAGCAATAGCTTATTGTCTTACAGCGTACACAACTATTCTTATCAAACTTTTAGATTTTTGCCTTTATGTAAGTAAAGATTCAACCATTAAATCTCATTCACAATGCATGTGTTAGCAATGGCAAGAGAAAAAAATGCTGAATTGTTTTTTTTTTTTTTTTTAGACAGGGTCTTGCTTTGCAATTCAGGCTGGCCCTGAGCTCACTATGTGAGCCCAGGCAAGCCTAGAACTCACAGCAATCCTCCTGCCTCTGTCTCCCAAGTGCTGGGATTATAGGCATGAGCCACCACACCGGGCATTAAAAAGGCTGAATTTTAATAAAATATATGGAATACATACACAATAAGAACAGTCTGGAAAAACCTCCATGCGCTTCAGTCACCCTGAGCAGAATCCCATGAGGTTTTCAGTTCCCTTGGGGGTGCTTCCTACCTGTCTGGGGGAACTTGTCTCTCAAGCAGAAGATGCGACACAAGTTGGGAAGGACTCTGTTGCAGGAGAACAAAGGGATTTCCCACCTTGACCTCCACATGCTCTGTGAAGATAAAGTAATCTTTGCTTACTGTTACTGACTGTTAACAGTTCTGAGCCCTCTTTCCCAGAACCAATAAAAAGTACCTGAGGATGAGATCGCAGTTGTTGACTCCTTCTACTAGTTCCTGTGGTGCTAAGATTTTGTTTACAGTCTTTCCTATGTCAATGTCTCCAACAGTTCTACCTAACCTATCTTCCATCAGATTTAGTGTTTGTTTTAATACTTGGATATCTAATCAATTTTGATTTTAGTTTGGTGCATAGTGAAAGACAGATCTAGCTTTAAACTTTGGTATGTTGAAATCCAGTTTTTCCAGCACCATGAGGCTATCTTTCCTCCATTGAAGGTGTTTGGCTCCTTTATCAAAGATGAGATGTCTTGGAGCCAGAGGGTTAGCTCAGTGGTTCCGGCACTGGCCTTGCAAGGGCAAGGTCCTGAGTTTGATCCCTGGTAACCACATACAACGCTGGGAGTGGTGACTCACGCCCACCAGCAATCAATACCACATACCACAGTGCCCGGTGTGGTGGCTAATGCCTGTAATCCCAGCACTCAGGAGGCAGAGGCAGGAGGATTGCTGAGTTTGAAGCTTGCCTGGACTACATAGTGAGCTCAGGGCCAGCCTGAACTACAAAGCGAGACCGTCTCAAAAAAAAAGAAAAAAAAAAAAAGATGAGATGTCTTAGTATGTTTGGAGTTGTTTCTGCATTTTCTAATCTGTTCCACTGATCCTCAGGTCTGTTTTTTTGCCAGGACCATGCTGTTTTTATCACAGCATTTTTGCAGTGTAGTTTCCAGTCAGGGATTTGATACTTTTTGCCATATCCTTGTTAACTACAATTGCTTTTGTTATTTTAATCTCTTCAGGTTCCAGATCAATTTTTGGATTATTTTCTCTAAAGCTGTGAAATATGACATTGGGATTTCAACCAGGATTACATTGAATCTATATACTTGGATTAGCAGGATGGCCATTTTTTTTTTTTTTTTTGAGACAGGGTCTCACTTTGTAGTTCAGGCTGGCTCTGAGCTCACTATGTAGTCCAGGCAAGCCTTGAACTCAGCAATTCTTCTGTCTCTGCCTCCCGAGTGCTGGGATTACAGGTGTGAGCCACCACGCCCAGCAGGATGGCCATTTTGACTATATTGGTTCTTCCTATCCAGGAGCAAGAGGATGTCTTTCCATTTTCTGATATCCCCTTTGATCTCCTTTTTCAGAATGCTATAGTTTTCAGAGAAGAGGTCTTTCATCTCCTTTGTTAGATTGATTCCTAGATATTTCATTTTTTTGGGTGCTATTATGAAAGGAACTGTTTCCTCTATTTGTCTCTTAGTGAGTCTTATTTGTGTATAGAAAAGCTATTGATTTTTGGGTGTTAATCTTGTACCCAGCTACCGTACTGAACCTGGCAATTCAGTCAAGCAGTTTTTTGTTTGTTTTTTTTTTTGGTATCTTCTATATGGAATATCATGTCATCAGCAAATTGTGACTACTTAACTTCTTCTTTTCCTATCTTTATTTCTTTTTTTACTTTTTCACGTCTAATTGCTGTAGCTAATGTTTCCAGAACTATATGGAACAGGAGTGGTAGTACTGCACATCCTTGTCTTGCTCCTGATTTTAGTGTGAAGGGTTTCAGTTTTCAGAAACCACTAACAGAGTGAAAACGTACAGAATACATGCACAATAACATGTACAATTCGCAACCTACAGTTGGGAAAAAAATTTTACCAGCTGATCCTCAGACAAAGGACTACTATCTAGAATATATAAAGAAGTTAAAAAAATCAGCTTTCAAATTTAAAGATCCAATTAAAAAATGGGCATCTATCACTGGTCATTCGAGAGCTGCAGATAAAAATGACACTGAGATTTCATCTTACTTCACAAAGATTGGCTGCTATTGCAAAATCAACCAACAATGCTGGCAAGACTGTGGGGAGAAAGCAACCCTTCTCCACTGTTGGTAGGATTGTAGACTTACGCAACTATTGTGAAGATCTGTGTGGAGATTCCTCAGAAAACTAGGACTAGAGGTCCCATTTGACCCTGCTATTCCCCTGCTAGGAATATACTCAAAGGAATTAAAAAAAAAATTACATTGGAAAGACATATGTTCACAGCATATGTCTTGTTCATAGCAGCTCAGTTTGTGATAGCCCAATCTTGGAAACAACCCAAATGCCCATCAACTGGAGACTGGATAAAGAAGATGCGGTTTTTTAATAAAATGGAATATTACTCTGCCATAAAGAATGACAAGTTTCATTCATTTATGTGCAAATGGATACACCCGGAGGACACACTAATAAATAAAATAGATATGCAAAAACAGGTATGCAAATACCGGATCTTTTCTTTGGAATGAGAACCTGTAGATGTAAATGAGCTCTAGAATGTATGATAATTTTTGTCAAATAGGAAATATCCAAAGGGAATTTGGTGTGGGAACATAATGAGGGGAAAGAATAAATATGATTCGGAAAGAAAATGAAAGAGCATGTATATAAGGGGTGGAGGGTTGTGGGTGAGGAGGGACATGGGTAAAAATGAGAATTAATTTGTATCCTATACTTGTACAAATTCCCCAATGTTGTGTGTGATTGTGAGCTGTATATAAAATGTACCAATAAAAATTCAATTAAAAAAAGTGGGCATCTGAAATAAACAATTTTTAGATGAAGAAGGAAGCAAAGAAACATGAAAAACTATTCAACATCACCGGTCATTTGAAAGATGCAGATAAAAACAATACTGATATTCCATCTCACTCCACAAAGAATTGCTGCTAACACAAAATCAACCAACAACAAATGGTGGCAGGGCTATGGGGAAAAAGGAACACTTCTCCACTGTTAGCAGGAAAGTAGAACCACTGTGGAAATCAGTGTGCAGAGTCCTCAAAAAGCTAGGTTAGAGGACTCCTTTGACTCTGCTACTTCCCTGCTAGGTATATATATGAAAGAATTAAAAGAATCATAGCATAGTGACATATGTGCACCCATGTTTATAGCAGATCAGTATATAATAGCTAAATCTTGGAAACAAGCAAAATGCCCATTAGCCAGAGACTGGATAAAGATGTGGGTTTGTTTTTGAGACAGGGTCTTGCTTTGTAGTTCAGGCTAGTCCCAAACTCTCTATGTAGCCCAGGCTGGCCTCGAACTCACAGCAATCCTCCTGCCTCTGCCCCCTGAGTGCTGGGATTGCAGATGTGAGCCACCACGCCCAGCACTGTGTGGTGTGGTTACTAGGGATTGAACTCAGGACCTTGTGCTTGCCAGGTAGATACCAGAACCAGTCAGCTAAATCCCTGGGCCTGAAGATGTAGTTCTTAATAAAATGGAATATTAGCCATAAGGAATGATAGAAACATTTATACTTAAATGGATATACCTTGAGGACATATTCATAAATGAAATAAGACACGTTTAAATACTGTATCATTTCTCTA
>PVIC010011071.1:0-42093 GCA_004025085.1 Thryonomys swinderianus
AAAAAAAAAAAAAAAAAAGAAACTTGAGGAGATGGAGAAACGGAACCACAGTGTCCTTCCTCCCGCCTGCTTGCCCTATTTCTCAGATCCAACTCAAATCTAAAAATGAGAGTTTTGAAACAGACTTCAGTGACTTACCCACTCTGGTTTCTTACAAAGGAGAGGCAAGGCAAAAGGAGCATGACTGCGAGGCTGCCTGCTGTCTGCGGCAGAGCGACGCCAGGCCTCTGGAATTCCTACTGGCACTGTTCGCACTGCAAGACCACCTCGCTGCTGTTTCTGCCCTTAGTGCCATCTGCTGCCCTTTCTGTGCGGCTCTCTGGCGCTTCAGTTAGCCCATCCTGACTCGGGCACTAGGTGGCAGCGAGGATCTTTTCGTCAATTGGAGGTACGGCCAGCTGACGCCCCTCCCGTGTCTGGAGCCAGCACTCCAGCCCGCAGGGCACAGGGCACAGGGCGCAGGGCGGGTGCAGGGTGAAGCGAGCCCAGTGCTGTTGCGCCTTCCCCCTAGGCAGCTCACTGGTCTGCCTGTGCCCAAATCGCTCAGGCCCTGGGACGGGCGGGGTGTGACCCTCCGGAAGCTCAAGCGGTTCTCTCACCTCTGACTGGGAGGTGAGATCCCTCCCTTACCGGTGTGGTTTGAGAACACTTCCTGCCCACGTACCAGCGTTCTCTCCTGTGGTCCGAGGGCACAGGCCTGACACCGATGTTGAGCTTTCCTAACCCACACAGCTCTTGTTAGGTTCCCTTGGTTGAGTTAGAGGCACTCCAGGGTCCAGAGGCCGGGAAAAGGGACTGTAGGAACAGGAGTAGAAGCCAAGCCCCGGTCTACCGTGTCCGAAAGGACCCTTCGAGCCCAGTTGCAACGTTTGAGGGGCTGGGTTCTCTAAAGCGGTTTCTGAAGCCTTGGAAATCTTTGAGGGGAGAATGACTGGGTAAAAGAAAGGAAGTGTGTTCCTCACCGCCCTTCAGGCACGTGGGGAAGAGGAAGTAGCACCGGATTGTGTGTGGGAGGTGGGTGGGTTGGTGATGTGGGGCCGGGGGAAGCGAGCTGATGGGGACTCAGCTCCGAGTCAGTTGGAGCCAAGTGGAGAAGATTCACACCACAAACACGGTTCTCATCTCTGAGGAAACCATAATTCCAGAAGGAAGATTACGTGCCAGGGCAAGCAGATAGTTTCGTGCCAGGCTATGCCCCTCAACCCCTAGAACGGAGGCTTCTCTCAGCCTCTCCACCAGTAATGGGTAACAGCTGCTGCTCTTTGACCTGGCTGAGCCCGTCCCCCATATCTGCCCCGCTTTGGGGAGGGCTCCAGATGCAAGGGGCCCTTTCCAGAAGAGCAGCCTGCTGTCTGCCCATGGCTTCCTTTGAGTCCCTTTCTAGCTTGGCCAGAGGAGCAGCGAGGAAATTTCCCCACACGCTCTCTTCTGCTCCAGCGAGTCTCTGCAATGTGAGCCAGCGTGGAGAAGGCCAGAAGCAAACACACCCAGAACTCTCGCTGGTCAGAGATCCCCTGAGCGTCTGTTCTCACCTGAGTCTGCCCCGTGAGTCTGTGTTGTGAATCTTGGGACTCGGGAAAGACAGGGGAGGTGAAAGTGTCGCCCTTGGACTCTCTTCTGTTGTTACTGGGACATGTTCTTGGGGAGGGTGGGGGTTGTGGGAAGCTTGACCTTGTGTCTTCGTCAATAAACTCTCATTTACAAAAAATGAAGTTTGTAATATGTACTTTGTTCCCAGAACTGTCGCTCAAACACGACCCAGCTGCCCAGGGGAGGGACGGAATGTTAACAGCCTTTCTTTTCAGAATGACTGAGTGTTGCAGACCTCCCGGGACTCCCCAGGAAGAATCTGCAATCAACTAGAGGAAAAATCATACCTGAGTGGCTGCTGTTGACCAAGCCCCAAACCCGTACTAGCACAGGCTGGCACATCAGCAGCCAGGACTGCTCAGGGGGCCAGTCTCTGCCCTGGCAGGGCTTCCCAGGGCCACTAGGCCAAGCGACACCATGGGCTGTTTCCTCTCACACAGGCTGCCTCACTCAGCGCTCGCCTCTCAAACTTGGACGCAGGGCCCGCAAGTCCCCAACCAAGTAGAGCCACCACTACTTAAAAGCAGCCCTCCGAAGAATGCAAGTTCCAGTGGCCTGTTGTCCAGATGAGTGCTCACCCCAGTGAGCTGGCAGCCGCTGGAGTCCCCAAAGCCCACATGTAGGGGAGGCTGGAGTGAGGGATCCCGAACCAAGAGGCCCCTGGAAAGTCTCCCACATAGTAGCTGCTTTTTTTCACCTAGATGCCCAGACACCATGAACAAGCTGGGAACTTCATGGCTGTGTCCGTGCTGCTGGAATAGGTGTAATGGGAGTGGCGGTTGAGGAATGGGGTCAGGGTGGTCTAAACTGAGGTTTGAGGTGAAAGGTGCAAAGAAACATGCCATCGAGGTCAGCAGTTCGGCTTGCTGGTTCAGAGTAACATGTCTTGGCCTGGGATCCAGGAGTGGCTGATGCCAGCACTCAGGCTGGAGCAGGAGGACTGCTGGTTCGAGTCCAGCCTGGGCAATTTAGCAAAATCTTGTCTCAAATTAAACGGTGAGGATGTAATTCAATAAGAGGCCCTGGTTCCAATCCACAGTACCAAAGAGAAAAGGTTCTGTCAAATCAGTCTGGTTTGGGAATGGAGAAAATTCAGTATTAAGACCAATAAAAACAAACTTCCCAGAATTTCTCAGATCTGTACAGCTGGGAGGAAGAATCGCTGCCAGGGAAAGGCTCACACCTACCTGTTCACCTGTTTCCTGTTCTGCAATACTCAGTGTTAGAGCCGAGGAGAAATGGCAAAGCACCTGCTGCACTGGGTACCTGCTCCTTCCCTGTGTTGTTCGGCGCGCTGTGGCAGGGCTGTATTCTGACTACCAGTCTGTCCTTAGTGCTCCCCTGGAGCTTTGTCCTCCATACCACACCCCTTAGATTCCGTATTAGGCTTTCTTTCCCCCCACTCTGCTCTCACCACATCCAACCTTGCTAGGTCCCCAAAAAACTATTCAGGTCACGTTGACCCCTGACTTTTGCCTAAGGTTGTACCATCCTCTGCCCCTAGAATGGCATGTGGGAAACAGATAAACGTCATTTCGGAGGCGAGAAAAGAGCCAAGATCTCTATTAAGTCTGGTCCTTCCTACTCTCACTTCACGCATTAATGCATTTTTTGATTTTCCTTGGACCCAGATTTCTTTTCCCTGCCACCCCCAGCTCCAGGAGGCAAGCGCCTGTTTATTTTAATACCTGGTATGGCACTTGGGAGAGATCACACCTCCCCCGTTGTTACCCATTTCTATCTCTTGAACACTAATCCTAGAAGCCCAGCCAGCCCCCAGACATGGTATTAGCAACAAGGATGTTTCTTGAAAAGTTTCCGAGTTGACTCCAAATTTGCCATCTCAGTTTCTCATTTAGCTTTTGCTCCAGAATTGACTAAGGTGCAGCGTGGGTGCCAAGGGAGCAGACACAGGGCCCACCTGCAGCCTCTGGACCCCAGATATGAATGGGACGGGACAACACCTGGGCCGGAGCCCTCTCCCCCTGCCCTGCCCCTCAGCGTGGAGGACCCACTGAGATTTCAGGGGCTGACTGGCCAGATCCAGGTTGTCTCCAGATTTGCCATCTCAGTTTCTGATTTAGCTTTTGCCCTGCCATTCTTCATGCTGCCAGTAATGGAAAAGCTAAGGGGTTGGTGAGACCCAGATTCTGAGTTGGAGAAGTGGCTTTCGAGGGCATTTCTAGGAGCACTGTTTTGGGACAAGACCACCATCTCTAGGGTCATTCGTCCTTCGGGCAGGGCCCTAACACCTGAGCTGAGGAACTCCATATTTCTCAAACTGGGTCAGTGTCAGAGATGAAGTTCAAGTCAGAGGCCATTGGATCTGGCCAGTCAACCTCAGAAATCTCAGTGGAGCCCTCTGCTATGAGAAGAGCAGAGGGAGGCGAGCTCAGGTCTTTGTCCTGTCTGTGATCATAGGTGGAGCTTTTTCGGAGGTGGTTGGGTCTAGACTATGTGGCGTTGGAATTGATTCATGGTGCAATGCTAGGGTCAGGGCTCTAGGTTGACAGGTGTGAGTGCTGCCCGCCCTGCGTGGCCTGGATAAGATAGAGAGGGTAGGAAGAGCTGCGGGTGTCCCTTGTTGCTTTGCTATCTTCTCCCCACATGAACTGTCTGTCATGCGCAATGGCTGTCCGCCGTGCCACCCTGCCTTGGAGTGAGTCGATTATGGACTGAAACCTCTATGAACTGTGAACTAAATAAGCCTTTTCTCCTTTAACTCTGGGTGCTGGGTGTTTGGTCTCAGTGACAAGAGAGAAGTAGACATTGGCTATCAGGTGTTCTCTGAACCGGGGCCACCTAATGCTCAAGGTCAGACTGACTTAAGGACAGGGCCTCTCAGATTTCAAACTCCTTCATTAACTAATCCTAGTGACAGAGGAGAGTGAAGAGCCCCCTGGGAGTGTACACTGTTGGCCCAAAATGACATTCAGTAAACCAGAATGAAGTAACTATTTTAAATTCGGGCATGTTTGTGACATTATGCAGATACTATCGCTTTGTTATTTATTCATTTTTATTTTTGGGTTGCTGGGGGGTCGAAACCAGGTCGAATCCAATCCCTTTCTATTTTGAAAAAGGTGCTTGTTAAATTGCCCAAATTGTCCTTGAACTTGTGATCCTTCTGCTGCAGCCTCCTGAGTAGTAGGAAAAATAGGAATTCACCATTTCTCCCAGCTCACTTTTGTTTTGTTTTTGAGACAAGGTCTTGCTTTGTAGTTCAGGCTGCCCCTGAACTCACTATGCAGCTCAGGCAAACCTCAAACTCAGCAATCGTCCTGCCTCTGCCTCCCAAGTGCTGGGATCACAGGCATGAGCCACCACATCTGGCTGGCACTATGGTATGTGGTACTGATTGCTGGTGGGTGTGAGTCACCACAACTGGTATTGCTGTGTGTGGTTACTAGGGATTGAACCAAGGACCTTGCACTTGGTAGGTAGGCGCCAGAACCACAGAGCTAAGTCTCTGGCCCTCACTTTTTTTTTTTTTAATAAAACTGCTATAATGTTTTACTCCGAGGTAGTGGCATGTACTCCCAGCACTCATGACATGAGGCTGAAGCAGGTATCACTGTGAATTTGAGGCCAGCCTGTGCTACATAGTGAACTTCGTCTCAAAAAAGCCAAAAAAGAGGGCTGGGGATTTAGTTTAGTGGCGTTACACCTGACTCACAAGTGCAAGGTCCCTGGGTTTGATCCCCAGTACCGAGGGAAAAGAAAAAAAAAATCAAAGATGATGATACTTTAAATGACCTTCCACTGAAGGTCAGTATGAATCCCCATAATCAGCCTGCGGCTTGGTGTTTCCTTGGTATAAATTAAATTGAGAAGTCTGGCCTCAAGGTGTAACTGTGAGCATTGCTCAATTCTTATTTTTAGTCCCACTTGGGCTGAAATGGAACCATGTCCTGAAGGAATAACAAAGGGGCTAAGGATAAAATTTTCAGATATAGAGGATAGATAGTGTCTCAAGCGATCCAATCAAGTAGTAGAAGAACTCCCAGAGCCCGTCGTGATCTCTGGGGGCCAAGAACGTCAGACGTATTTACCACTTGCGAAAGTGGGACTCGGGAAGGAGACGCCTTTCACAGCCCTGTTCTTCCCTCCGGCTGCTGCCCGGCCCTTCTCAATACACACCCCTGCCAACCTCCTGACGGCCCCTGCGGGCAACTGGAAACCTTTCCCAGGGTCTTGCTCAACCTCCCTCAGAATGGCTGTGCTACTAAAAGAGCAAGGAAAATGCCACACGCTGTAATTTACTGCGCGCCAGGAATTAAGAACTTCTCGCCTACGGTGGGAACAACTAATCAGGCAGCGTCCTAAAAAGCAGTAAACTTTGGAGAGTTCAAGTTACATGCTTCAGCCACACAGGAAGTGGCCCGGCAGAGAGTTCAATCCAGATGCCTCCGATTCTGAAGCCCGGGCTCTTGATCCCTGTGCTTTCTGTCTGGCCCGAAAAGGAAGCGGGTCTGGGGTGGGGTGAGTTGAAGAGCCTTTGGGGAGAAGATCGACAGGCAGAACCCAAGGGGATTGGAGAACTGGGTCGGTGAAGGGGCGGGAGCACACGGTAATAGAAAGTCAGTGGAGGGTGCGGGGTTGAGGTGCGGAAAGCCGCGGGGAGCGCTCAGGCGGCGCGACTCCCTTGCCTCCTCCGCTCCCGGCCCTGGACCCGCACGCAGCACGCCAGCGAGGCTTGTCCAGCGTGGCTGGTCTGCCGGTGGCCTCCTCACTGGCGGCCGAGCCCAGCCCTAGGCCGAGTTCAGCAGCTCTGCAACTGACAGCTTGATCTCTGTATTCCACAGTTTGCACTGGACTAAAAGGAACTAACTACTCAGTCCCTCTCACCCTCAGCACTCGCGTCTGTAAAATGGGAGAAACGGAATGTACCGCGTAGAATTACCACGGAATCCAATCCGAGGATGCAGGGAAAGTTCCTAGCACACTGTGAACACCGATTAATAGAAAAACTGCTGATGGCTTTCAAATACATACATGGCTGTTCCTGCCTTGAGCCCAGGCAAAGGCTGGCGTCTCCCCGTCTGGAGGGGAGAGGGGCACAGCAGGGTAGGGGAGCGGAGGTCACGCGCTGGCAGGGGATCGGCTTCGCTTTGCGCCAGCCAGGTCTGCCTTCCCTGCCGCAGTGACCCCCGAGCTGTGCGGGGGAAGAGCGCGGATGTCCAGCTCGCGGCACACGCGGGGCGCCTGCCCGTAACCGGTGAGGGTCGGGCGGACCCGAGGCGGGGCGGGTCGGGAACTTGGGGTGCGTGCGCGGGGTGTGAGGCGGCGGTGGGAACGAAACCAGAAGCTTCAAGGCCTTTCCGATCCTCTCCTCCTGCTCTTCCAGGTTGGAGCTAAAACCCCTCAGGGACAGTCTGCGGGGAGGCGAAGGTCGAGGCTAGGGATTCAGGACGCGGCCCCGGGCGCGCGAGGGAATCCGTCGGGCTCAGGGACCCAGCGGACGCCCCCCGCCCGCCTCCTTCCCCCTCCCGCCGGCGCGAGCGGGCGGCGCGCTCCGCGGGGACAGCGGCGCTGAGCGACCCTCGGCGCTGCGGCTGCCCCCGCGCCCCAGCCCGCCGCCGCTGGCCAGCCGGGGGCGCCCCTCCTCACTCCCCCCGGGCGGGGAGCCGGGGACAGCGCCGGAGCCCGGGGGGAGCGCGGCCCAGCGGGCAGCCCGGCCAGGGCAGGGGGCAGCGAGGACGGCCGGGTAAGCGCGGGGGCGCGGGGAGGGGGAGGGGAGGGGCGGGCGCGCGGGGCGGCCACGTGAGCGCGGCTGCCGGCGGGTCGCTGCGAGCGGCTGGAGGCGGAGAGCGAGCCCGGCTGCTGCACCCCCCAAACTCCTGCCAATCAGGTCACGGGGAGCCCAGCGTCCTCCGATGCACCCCTCCCCCCCACACCCTCGCGCGAACCTGGTGGGTCAGACAGCCGCGGACTTGTGACCCGGGGCTCGCGGTCCACAAAGCCCCGGCCCCTTCGGTCTGGGGCAGGGACGCAAGAGTCCAGGAACAGAGACAGGCAGGAGCCGGCGGCGTTGGCCCCAGTGCCTGGCCCGGCCCCTGGCTGGCCACTGTCTGCAGACTCCCTGCAGAGCGCAGGCCGTGGGGAGAAAGCTCAGGGCCCTGGGCCCTTCTGCCTAGGACGGTCCCTTGCATTCCCAGCCAGCCAGGAATGTGGGCTTCGTAAATGCTGAGACCCAGGATGAAAATGAATGCCTGAGAGGAAGGAGGGGCATCGGCTCCTGAGCTGGGGACAGGGCCACTCTTAGGCCTGGTGAGTTCCGGGCCATTGCCAAGGGGGCCTCTCTTGCACGTTGGCTCTTGGGCTGTTCCCAGATTTCATTTGTGCTACTCCCCAGAAAGGGCGGGTTTCTGGGTGGGGAATGTGACCAGGACAACCTGCAGGTAGGGTACATCCTAGACACCTCTGAATTGCCACCCCCAGACAGAGGCCCGGGGTGCTAGTGTTCCTCGCCCTTTCTCCCTCCCCTGACACTGCCCCCGCCCCACCTGCTAGTGCTGTTATGTAATTAACCCAGCTGTGTCTCTCTGCCTCCCTATTGGGTGTCCAGGGACCTCAGGTCCTGGAGGGACATGGGGATGGGGAGTTGGTATTTCCCCACTTACATGTGCAGGCACCTGTTGGGCATCCGTGGGGCACAGAGTTCAGGGTCCTAGACATAGCTGACAGTTCCGCTGTCTGTGAGGTCTCCGCTTCTCCGTCTGTGGGGTTTGTTTTGTTTCCCTTCGCTAGAAGGTGAAAAATCTCACACAGTAGGTTCTGTGGGCCAGGGTCACAGTGCCAGGACCTCACCCCCAGGACTGCCAGGAGCTGTCTAGCAGCGCAACTGTAGAAAACCTGAACCGAGCAAAGGCCCCGCGCGTGTAGCAGTAGCCACTGTTCATAGTCACTTACTCTGCGCCAAGTACTGTGTGTGCTTCACGCGCTCAGCCTACCTGCACCCTGTGAAGTTTCCGGCAGTGACCAGAAGTCTCACACACTTTAGGTGAGGGCAGAGCTGGGGAACAATCCCTAGTGGTTCTCACCCCAAATCCTGCCCTTTGTTTACCTGATGAGTACATCCATAACTCCAGATGGAGTCCTTGACCCGGGAGAGCCTGCAGGACGTTCAGCTAGGAATTGCACCTATGTGGAAAGAACGTGCATCCACCGGCAAAGCACATGCACACGCACACAATGGCCCTGTCAAAACCCGGCAAATCTGTTTGTCCTGCACCCACTAAGCAATCACTGAGGGTCACATCACCAGCAGAAATAGAAAGGTTTAGAGCTTCTGACAACAAATTTACCAGGATTATCTCCGAAAGAGGGACTGTTGACCACACTTTAATCATGCCCAGAGCACAGCTCTGACTGGGTGATTTGCTCAGTAGCTCCCTGGCATGAAACTTCAGCACCAAGGTTTATTACCAAGCTCCAGAATTTGTGGGAATGGACCGAGCAAGGAGCTAGCAAATTCCTATCAAAGTCCAATCCCTTAGCAGCCCTTTCCTAGGCACTGGCTGTGCACAAGTCCTCTGAGCTCCAAGGGTTGCCCTCGGCTGGTAGGAACCACCCTCTGAGCCACTCAGCGTGAGCAGGGAGCTACAACATTGCCAACAGGAGCGGCTGCCCTTCCTAACTGTGTGTGGCTGTGGACACAGCGGGCCTGCTTTAAACAGGAATGGGAATGGCATCTGCAGTGGGGATATTGTATGGACCAGACATAAGTGAGAGTGAGGACAGTACGTGCCCTGTGCTGCTGCTGTCCAGGGTCAATATGGACTTCTGGCACATTAGTTCTTCAGGGGGAAGTGTGAGGGGTTGGGTCATCCTGAGGAGCCCGATGCTATTGCGGGCACTTAGCTCCTGGGAGCTGCCATGGAAGGGTAGTGTGGGCCTGTGATATGGGGTGGTCCTGCACAAGAAAGGACCCTCTGCCCACAAAGTGCCAGGACTTCCTGCCCCTGGGTCACCTACCAGCACAAAAGGCCTCAGGATGAGACTGAGACTCAGAGGAGTTGCTGTCTTGTCCCAGGCTCAGTGGAGAAGCTGAGATTTGAACCTCAGTCTGACGCTCTTTCCACTCTACTGTGCAGCCTACCTTGGCTGGAGAGTCAGACCGGATGAAGAGTTAGGTAGCAAGTCCAGTCTCACCACTGGAATGTCCTGGCAAGTTGGAGAAGGGACAGACAGATGGGAGGTTTTGGATAGGGGCTGTCAGGGGTTCTGGGAAGGGGAAGGCATTCCACACGACAGTGAGTGACCACTTCAGCAAATCCGGGGGGAGAAAAGTGCAAGCCGTGGCCAGGGATAAGCCAGTGCACTAAGTCCACCTCTTCTCCCCCAGGCCAGGTGGAGGCCGCAGAGGTCCCGGGCCAGCAGAGGCAGCAATGACTGGTCCTGACGGTGGCTGAGCCCCCAGCCCCTGGAATATGCAGCCCGGGAGAGCCCCAGGCAAGGACGCGGTGGCGGATTGGGGCGGGAGGCATGGTCTCCACCTACCGGGTGGCTGTGCTGGGGGCGCGAGGCGTGGGCAAGAGTGCCATCGTGCGCCAGTTCTTGTACAACGAGTTCAGCGACGTCTGCGTGCCCACCACCGCCCGCCGCCTCTACCTGCCTGCTGTGGTCATGAACGGCCATGTGCACGACCTCCAGATCCTGGACTTCCCACCCATCAGCGCCTTCCCTGTCAACACGCTGCAGGTGGGTGGCCCTGGGCCTCAGGGGGTCAGGGAAGGCGGGGTGGTAGAGTGGAGGAGGCTGGACTACAGCGGCTTCAGCTCTGGCCCTGTTGCCAGGCCCCATAGCTGGGTTTGAGAGCTCTGTGCTGCACACTGGGCCTCTCTGCTGACAGCTGTCCCAGGAAGCTGTTCTGTTGTGTGTAGCTTATTCAACAAATATTTGATGACTGCTTAATGTGTGCCAGGCCCTGCACTGGCCACCAGCACAGGATGGTCAGCAATGCAGATACAGAACTTGCTTTCAAGGAACCCAGTCTGGTGAGGAAAGACTAAAGGCAATTATTAGACAGTATGTAAAAAGTGCTGTGATTGGAGGAGATGGGCGAGATAAAGCACCACTCCAGGAGGTCTCCAAACCACTCAGGTCGGGTGGGAGGGTCCCAGGAAGTGATGTCTCAGTTAAGTAGGTTTAGGCAGGCGAGGCCCAGTGGGGAGACACTCCCTGCCTGGAAGAGTGGGCTCTGCCAGGTGTGGCCTTAGCCACTCCCTCCCTGCTCAGCAGTTGCAGAAGAGACCACAGAATAGGTTGGGGTCTGAGGATGAGCTCTCGGGCTCACAGCAGGTCTTTTTCCCAAATGCTCCTGCTCCTAGGTGACACCATGTGCCTCCCCACCTCACCTTCCCTGGAGGGCTTTTAAGACCCCCAGTGCAAGGCCTTGCTTACAGAGGACCTTCTGCCTTCTCCCAGCCTGCTGGGACCAGACCCTCCTCTCTCTCTGCCACTGGCCTGAGAGGGTGTGGGGCACAGGGGGAAGCTGAGCTTTAAGACAAGCTTGCTCCCAAGAGAAGCCTCTGAGCAGAGTGTGCAGAGGTTTGCAGAGAATGTTAGCGATGGGGACGCAGGAGGCAGAGGACGAGCCTTGCACACAGCACTCTCAGCAAGGCTGAGCAGCAGGGCTTTGGCCCCGCCTGCCAGAGGCACTGTCTCTCCCATCCCAGGTGCCCAGGGTCAGCACCCAGACAAAGGCTGATCCAGGCATCAGCCCCAGAAACAGCAGCTGAGACCATCCACGCAGGGAGATTTGTGGTCAGGTCCTTCTAATTCTCCCCTCACGGAGACTCATGGCAGCCTTGGCGGCCAGGCAAATCTGGCTCCAGGCCTGCACTCTGAGCTTTGTTTCTTTTTTCTCATTTAGCTGTATATTTGTTTTGGAATTTTGTAATTCTAATTTTGGAATAGTTAAGATACGACCAGGGCCTAGAGAAACCCTGATCCCATCCCTGGTCCTTCACCCCATGTCTACCCTGGTAACTCTCCTCACTGGCTTTTCATTCATTCTTCCAGTACTTTTTTACTCAAGTAAGAAAATGGGTTCCCCTTCCACCCCACTTTTTACATAAGAATGAAAATCATACTGTCATGTTCCTTGTTGTCGTTTTGTCAGTGCTGCGGATGAGTCCATCGCCTTCCACACGTGAAGTGGGCACTTTACCCTAAGGCCTGTACCGTGGGGTTTTGTTTGTTTAGGGTCTCACCAAGTTTGCCAACCTGGGCTCAAGTTCAGTATCTTCCTGTGTCAGCCTCGTGAGCAGCCAGATCACAGCAGAGCCCACCCCTCTTTAAACATGACAACACAGCGATCTTTATCCTGTCTGAAGGGCTTCCTGTCTACACGGTACTGTACCAAAGAGAGGTTCCATAGGTCCTCCCTGGTTGGGCAAGTGAGTGGTTTCCAGTCTTGGGCTGTTTTGTGCAATACCACAGTGAATAGCCCAGTACTTATGTCACTTTGTACGTAAGCAGGCATGTGTGTGGAACTGATCCCTGGAAGCAGTATGGTGGGGTCAAGAGGTAAATGCAACTGGAATTTGGGAGATGTCTCCAGATTCCCATCTGCAGATGCGCGCATGTGCTCCTGCTGAGGATGTACCCGAGAGCCCCTTTCTCTGAAGCCTCACCATCAGAGTGTATCATCACACATTTGGAGAGATGGATTAGGATAGTCTCCGTGTGGTCTGTATTTGCATTATGGTTATGAGTGAAGTGCTCGCTTCAGCAGCACATGCTAAAGATTACGAGTGAAGCGGAGCATGTTCCGTATGTCTCGCTGCCTTTGTGCTTCTGTGTCTAATGTCATTTCTCACTTTTCTGTTGGACTTTTGACCTTTTCCTTCCTGACTGATCCTTATCTTAGACTCTCAGTTATCTACGATTTCACTCCTAAGGCACTGATAAGGAACTAGGAGCAGAGAAATACTCAAGACCCCTGATGGCTGCTATCTGAAAATAAAATAATGCACTTTTCCCCGTGCCAGGTGAGATGAGATCCAGCCAAGAGTGGCATTTGCTGAGTCTTGGGCCCAAGACCCAGTTGTTGCTGGACCTAAGATTCAGATTCAGTTACTCCTTTCATAGCTAGGTCTCCCCATGTCTGTCTGTCTGTCTCCCACTCCTTCTCCCTGTCCTGTTCCTCTCCCTCTGTCTTTCTGGGATTAGACCCAAAGTCTGATGTTCTGCTCTGCCGCTGAGCTACATGGTCAACCCCCTCCATTTCTGTCTTAACACAGCTCCAAGCTGGGTTTTTGAGGAATAAATTAGAAGCTGGCAGAGAGCAAGCTGGAAGGAAAACTGTACTGTCTCATCCGCCCCTCAGTCAAGGGGTGAAGGGACAGCCTGGCCGCTCAGAAGTCTCCTGCTTCTCCCCTGCGGAAGCCCTCAGAGGGCGAGCGGGAGGCTGCCTGGAGGTCTCCTTGAGGAGGCAGTGTGCTGGCAAGAGGTGGGGCTGGCAGCTGAGAGTGGGAGGAGCCTGCAGAGCTGGGGCCTCGCCTCCCGCCCCCCATCCTCCCCTCCTCCACTCTGCGGGGTGGGGCAGAGAGCCCTTCACAGGCAGGCCTGCTCTCCCAGAGGGCACCACCCCACAGAACACATCTTCCGGGTCCTGGGAGGATCCTGGCTCGTGGCATCCTACCGTTTTCGATTTGTCCTCAGCATCCTCCCCTGCACCAAAAAGTAAAACCTCAGCACAAATAAAAGATGCCACATCATCTCCCTGGGGAACCCACTGCAGCATCTTCCAAGCCTTTGAGTTGGCAGTGCTGTTCTGAAGTTGAACTTCACTTTTCACAGTTGCCATCAAAATCTATTTCCTTGTATTCCTTCCTCGAGGGAAGAACCAGAGAAAGTCCTCGTTTGTGCCCTTGCCACAGCTGAATCCCGCAGTGCCAGGAGACCTACGTCCACCTCCCTCTAGTCTGTTTCTTTTATTCTCTGTGTGTGTGCATGCTCGTGTGTGCGTGCACGCAGTAGGGATGGGACCCAGAACCTCACATGTGCAAGACATGTGCTCTCTCACCGACTTACACTTCCCTACTAGTCTTTTGTGTGGGCCCTTGAGGGAGAAGACCCTAGTTCCTTCTGCCCCCCCCCCAACTTCAAGGACTTCTCTCTTTTGGCGCACTGGCTGCCTGAAACTCCCCGCAATTACATCTAATACTAGCAGACTAATTAGCTAATTAATCTCTTCAGGAACTTTCTCTGTAGCACATTCAGTGTTTCTAGAGGTCGTTTGTCTCGAACTCCAGTTGATTCCTAAGAAGTTGCCGCAAACTAACCTTCCAGCTGGTCCCTCTCCTGAAGCCGCCCTGGGGCTCTGTTGAACAACTCAGCCACTGCGGCCCCCTGTGTGTCCAGCCTGTCTGTCCCTCTGCATGTTTTCTGCTCTCCACTGGGAGGGCAGAGGAGGAGGGTGCGCACAGAGGGCCACAGCAAGTAGCAGCCTAAGAGCAGTGCTAGCTCAGGTGTTGTGTTGATCCCAGTTTGGACCAGGTGGGGGTCAGCACCACGGAGAGCTCATGCCTTCCCCGGTGCCGCTAATAGAAGCTAATGGTGCTGTCCTAGACGCAGAGCACAGTAGGGAAGCCAGGCATGTGGCGCACTAGGACAGGAGGACCATAAGTTCAAGCCAGCCTGGGCAACTAACTTACTTAATGAAACGCTGTCTCAAAACTAAAAAATGAAAAAAGGACTGGATTTGTAGTTCATTACAAACATGCTGGGTTAAAAAAGAGCAACGAGGGACAGGAGGATTGCTGAGTTTGAGGTGGCTTGCCTGGGCTATATAGTGAGCTCAGGGCCAGCCTGAACTACAAAGTGAGACCCTGTCTCAAAAGCAAAAAAAAAAAAAAAGAGCAACGAGGGCTGGAGATTTAGCTCAGTGGTTCCGGCGCCTGCCTCGCAAGCGCAAGGCCCGGAGTTCAATCCCGGTAACCACATACAGTGCTGGGCATGGTGACTCACGCCCACCAGCCATCAAACCACATACCACAGTGCCAGGCGTGGTGGCTCACGCTTGTAATCCCAGCACTCGGGAGGCAGAAACAGGAGGATTGCTGAGTTCGAGGCTTGCCTGGGCTACATAGTGAGCTGAGGGCCAGCCTGAACTACAAAGCGAGACCCTGTCTCAAAAAAAAAAAAAAAAAAAAAAAGCAACAAGTATATAAAGTGAACAAGACTAGCTCTGGCCATCTTGGGAGCTCAGAGTAAATGTGGTAAACTGGCCGGGTGTGGTGGCTCACGCCTGTAATCCCAGCACTCGGAGGCAGAGGCAGGATTGCTAAGTTTGAGGCTTGCCTGGGCTACATAGTGAGCTCAGAGCCAGCCTGAACTACAAAGCGAGACCCTGTCCGAGACCCTGTCCGAGACCCTGTCTCAAAAAAAAAAAAAAAAAGTGGTAAACTGGTATTGGAACTGCTTTAACTAAGGTATAACCTAAAGGTTGTTAGAACACAGGAGGTGAAGAGTCCCCTGCTTGCCAAAAGGGTGGCAAACAAAGGACAGTTTCTTGAAGGAGGAGAGTTTCACCTGAGCAGTGAAGATAGGATTTCTAGGGGCCCAACAGCTAGTTCACTAGTCCGAGGCTGGGCTCTTAGAGACACTTAGTGGAGGAGAAGACAGAATGTCACCAGACAGACCTGAAGTCTCCTCCACGTGAGAGTGTGGTGGCCCTGGAAGTCAGCTGCCATGACTGGCCGTTCTGGCTGTGGCACTGAGTGGTCCTGTTCTTGCTGGGTCTGGCCTCCTGGGCGAGGGTGCTGGCGACAGAACCACTGTTCGCTGGGAACTCATGGCCTCTCTGACACGGGTGCTGCTGGGTGTTGCAGGAGTGGGCAGATGCCTGCTGCAGGGGACTTCGGAGCGTCCACGCCTACATCCTGGTCTACGACATCTGCTGCTTTGACAGCTTTGAGTACGTCAAGACCATCCGCCAGCAGATCCTGGAGACGAGGTGAGGGGCTGTGACAGGCTCTCCTGTCCTGAGGACACGGGATGGGGGAAGACACGGGAGGACATGTGCCCTCTTCCCCACACATACTCCCAAACATGGCACACCTTCGTATTTTTCTGCCTCACTTCTGCTGACTCATCGAGACCCAAGAACAAGATTGCTGGGGCTCGTTAACAAGCCTCAGTTTCCTCATCTGTAAAACAGGAACACTGTTGGATCAGTTGTGCTGATTAGAGAACGTACCTCACCCCAGGGGCTCAGGGCTGCAGCTGGCACAGAACAGAGTAGCACAGAGCCCTGCGGCTGTAAGCCTGGCCGAGTTCTGAGGTTCCCGCCTCGCCCCGCAGGGTGATCGGCACCTCGGAGACGCCCATCATCATCGTGGGCAACAAGCGGGACCTGCAGCGCGGACGCGTGATCCCTCGCTGGAACGTGTCGCACCTGGTGCGCAAGACCTGGAAGTGCGGCTACGTGGAGTGCTCGGCCAAGTACAACTGGCACATCCTGCTGCTCTTCAGCGAGCTGCTCAAGAGCGTCGGCTGCGCCCGCTGCAAACACGTGCACGCCGCCCTGCGCTTCCAGGGCGCGCTGCGTCGCAACCGCTGCGCCGTCATGTGAGGCCGGCCGCAGCCCCACGCCGCCCACCGTGGGACTCGAACTCCCAGCGTCCGGGCCTGGAACGCCCGGCAGCTGCGCACCGCCACCCAGACGGGAGGGCGAGAGGGCGCCTCGCGGAACCCCTCCGCCCTCCCCTCCTCCCGCGATCGTCTTCCTGGGACAACCATCCTCACTGCGGGGGCCATTGTCCTCCGGCCCGGCCCGGCGGGTGCATAGTCTGCTGGGGCCGGACGAGCATGTGAAACGGAGGGTGGGGTGAGGAGGTGCTGCTGCCTTGGCCGGGCCCCCTCCGGTCCTCTCCAGAGTGTGTCTGTCTCTGTCCAGTGGCCCTTCCCCGTGTCCGTCCGCCCCGCCATCCGTTAGTCCTTGTCTCACCGCCTCCGGCCTCCCACCCCGGCTCCGCTCACAGGGCTCTCATCCTGTCCACCCCCCGCCGCAGATCCTGGCCGCTTGGTGACGCCAGGCCATCCGACCGTCCGCGCCCCCGGCGCAGGGCAGAGATGCAGGCGGCCCACGGACCGGACCAGGAGGTCCAAGGGCTGAGGCCCCAGATCAGTGAGGGGGAGGCTGAGCTCCCCCACCCCCAGGGGACCTCCCTGCCCACAGCCCCCAGAGACACAACAACCCACCTTCCAGCCTTAACTCGAAGGTCGTCCCTGCCGGGTGTCCCCAGCCCTTCCCGACCCCAAAGCCAGATCACTCCCTGGGTTACAACTTTGGTTTTGTTTCAGCAGCATGGGGAGGGAATTCCCCGCGGAGAGATTCTTCCCCCAGGCCGGGCTGCAGCCTCTGTTGCCTCCTGCACCCGGGGCCCTGCCAGCCTGGGGACATGGAGCTCTGGGGGTCTGTTGGTCGTGGGCAGGGTGGTGCCCAGGAGGGGCCAGGTTGTGCCAGTGACGATTCGGCCACCCCACCCCACTGTACCCCAAGTGCTGCCTGCCTCAGATCTCAGGATTCCCTGACTTCTGAGCAGGAGCCGGGACCCCCGTGCCGGGGAGACGCCTGCACCCCCACCCTCGGTGGAGGCCCTCAGGATCTGACGCCTCGGTCCCAACGCGGTCAGCCCCACGCCCTGACTCACTCCACCCCATCTTCCCCGGCTGCCGGCCGGGTTTCTACCTCTGGTCACCGGAGCTGATCACTGTCAGTTTTGTACCGATTTAGAAATAACAATAATAATGATTCTAGGAAATGCCCCGAGGGGTTCGTGGGGGGAGTGGGGGACTTGGATAGAAAGAGAGACTGAGCTATAGCCCTTCCCCCTGGCCAAAGGAAGTCCTCTCCGAGGCTGAGCCTTCGGCCCCGCCCAGTCCAGTGCGGCTGTCGAGGACCCTTGGTTATGTGGGGAGGGCACGGAGAATGGCGGGCTTTGGCCCTCTCAGCCGAGGCTGTGGCACAGGCCAGGAAATCAGGCAGCCCAGAGTGGTGGTGGAGAGGAGGCTGGGAAAGGTCAAGAAGATCTGGTGTGTGGGGAACCTAGGGTCCTCCTGCTCCCCGCCGGCCTCCACTCCCCGCCCCACTGGAGCAGCACAGCCCTACAGCAGCTGCCTCGACCTCAGGCAGACCACTGTACTAGGCTTTAGTCCCTGCTGTGCTGCGTGACTTTGGGCAAGTGACTTGCCCTCTCTGAGCCTCCCTCTGAAACAGAGGCGGTGGCTCCCCTCCCCCACACCGCAGAGTGGCCAGGAGGGTAAGGAAGAGGGCTGCCCACTCCGGACTTCACACCCTTGCCCCCCGGCTCATCAGAGGGACGGGGCGGGGGTGGCAGCATCTCATTGTGCCCTCTTACCCCAGACTGAGGCACCTGCGGTGAGTGTGGGGGACCCAGGCTTCCGGCTGCCCCTGTGGGAACCATTGGGATGTGTCCCCCAACAGGTCCCCCTCACAGCCCTGCGCTTCCCCTCCGGTCTTGGATTTCAGGCCCCTCTACACCCACCCTGAGTCTCTGTCCTTCCCCTCCCGACCAGGGTTTCCTACCACAGGGTCTGGAAGCGCGTGTGATGCCCATTAGGCTGTTACCAGAAGTCAGATTAAACATCAGGGAGTGTTCCTGTGTTTCTGTGCCACGGCGCTGGCTCTGTGCTGCACGGGTGGGGGAGGGGCCCTGCGGCACTCGCCCGCTGAGCTCCGTGTGGCCGCGGAGTGACAGTGGCGAAATGGCCGCTCCTCCGCTCAGGTCAACGCGGAGATCCAAGAAGAGCCGGGGATGTGTCTCCTTCCAGACCCGGAGGAGCGCAGTTGTCCCTCCGCTGCTCCCTGCAGGCTCCGTAGCAGCCCTCAGTCCCCGCTTCCCCGTCTCCTCTTCTGGCACAGGGCTGAGACCTCGAGGCCTGGCGGGCACGGCTCGTGGACGTAGTTGTGTCAGAATTGCTCCCAGCCATCCTCTTGCCTCTGAACGGTCTGAGTCCCAAGCCACGGAGCAGAGTTTAAAGTCGCTGGTCAGGTGGCCCGCGGGAGCCCTGTCCATGGTGCTGAGACATCAGCCACCTCGGGGAAAGAGAAGGCCCGCGGCAAGGTTGGGGGGGTCTAGAGAGGAAGCCCCTCTCCCTCCCTCCAGCGCCCTCCAGTCGTGTAACACTTGAAGCTACACCCTTCTACACCTCCACAGCCCTGGAGTAGGGAAGTCCAAGTGCTGAGGCTCCAGGACAGACCGACATGTGTTTAATGACAGAGTTGTGGGAAGAGGTGGCCACGGTGAGAGGTCAGGAATTTAGGGAACTTTCCTGGGAGAGGACAGTGTGATACGGTTCCCCCACTGCCCTTGGGCTAATGCTGTGAACTGTCCTTTTGCTCAGAGGAACAGGTTGAGTCTATGCTTTGGACGCGCCCCTGGCCAAGGTCCTGTCTGCTCCTGCATACGTGGGCGTCCGTTTACTTCCCAGTCCCCTCAGACCCAGGATTCCTCCTCTAAGGGGAGCTGGGCCTGGTCAAGCTGCTGAGGGCCCTGCCCCTCCCAGGGCAGAGAGCTTCGCTCCAGAGAAGCCGAAACCTGCTTCTTCTCTTCTTCCTCTTCTCTCACTGAAGCTCCGCCCACCTGTGATACTTCTCTCTTGCTGCTTGGGGCAGCTCTCGCGGGCCTCTCCCTGGGTGGTGCCCTAGCTGGTCCCAGATACAGGTAGGCCAGTGGCTTGGGGATTCGTGAAGGGTGCTTCTCAGGTCTGTGGTCTCGCCGTGGCCGGATCCTGGGCCTCAACTTCAACTTGTAGATGGACGGGACCTTCTTGGGCTTCCGGAGTGTTCTCTTGCCTTTGCCCAGACATCCCTTGGCTTTGTCAGAACTGGGGTCTGAGCGCAAAGTTGTGGGGGCCTCAGGGCTGGAAGACACCTTAGGGGCTGGGCAGTCCTTTCCGCTTGGAGATGAGCCTCTCCACATCCTGGTGCTTTTGTCACTAAGGCTCTCCTTTGTCAGTGGCCCACTCTCTCTGGCTCCCCACTTCCCTTTTATGCTTCCTGGGGCTGCAGTCACAGCTGACTCGGGGGCCCCTGTAGGGGCTACGTTCCAGGCTCCCAGATCCACTTTAAGGAGGGGTGGAGGTCCCTGAGCCAGTTCTTGGATGACTTGGTCATAAAGGCCCCCAGGCTCAGGCCACTGCCCACCCAACCTGGGGACATAGACTCCACTTCGAGGGACAACGGGAAGCTCTGTGCCCGAGGGGTGGGCAGCCCCCACCTCTAGCTTCCTCATGTCTGCCACAATCTCCTCCTCAAGGCCATGGTAGATGGCATGCCCCGTGGCGCCCCCTAGGGGCTGGGGAGTGTACCTCTCCCGTTCCTGGGGCTCGCCAGGCTCGGCAGGGACCTGGCTGTCTGCCCGCACGTCCCCCTGACTCCGCCCTCCCACAGAGCTGTCCTCTTGCCTGAACCCAGCCGGGTCTCCTGTGACAGCCCCTAATGGGACTGGGCCTGGTTCTGTGGATGATTCTCCAGGTATTGGACCTGGAAAGCTTCCTGGGGTGGGAGGCCGAGGTGGGCACAGCCGGATGGGGATTTTAGTGAGTCCTTTGACAGGGGACGGACAGCGGGCAGGTGCGGGCTCCCTGAGCTGGAGGGACGCACCCTCAGCCTCACCCCGGGGTGGCAGCACGTGCCCCGGGGGCTTGGGTGGGCCAGAGGGACGAGGCAGGGGAGATGGTGCCCTTGCGGGCATCCCTCTGGTGGGGGCCTGAGGAGCGTGGGGTTTCTGAGGGCTGGGGGCCCAGGCATGGGTTCCCCGGCTGGCTGTCTCTCCATGAACCCAGGATATGGGAGTCGCCCCCCTGTGGAGTTCCTCAGGGCATCTGATCTGCCTCTTCCCTGCTGGGGTGCACTGCAGGTCTTGGTCCCGATGAGTGGATGACAACTGGGGCCTGGCTGGGCCATCCGCAGCGGACAGCTGCCTCCGAGGTGAAGCAGGGAACCTCTCCCAGGGCCTGCAAAAGAAGAATCATTGTCGAGCTGGAGGGTTAGCTCAGTGGTTCTGAGGCCTGCCTCGAAAGTGCAAGGTCCTGAGTTCCATCCCCGGTAACCACATACAATGCTGGGCATGGAGACTCACGCCCACCAGCCATCAATACCACATACCACAGTGCCGGGCGTGGTAGCTCACGCCTGTAATCCCAACACTCGGAAGGAAGAGGCAGGATTGCTGAGTTCGAGGCTTGCCTAAACTACACAGTGAGCTCAGAGCCAGCCTGAACTACAAAGCAAGACCCTGTCTCAAAAAAAAAAAAAGAAAGAAGAAGAAGAAGAATCACCATCTGGAGAGGGCTCACATGGCTGCAGGGTCACCCCGGCTCTGGGAGGGGAAGGCTCCCCACCTGGACACCAAGGGGCCAGAAAGTCCCCATAGGGACGATCCGAAGCCCTGGGATGTTCTGAATGCCTAAGACGCGGCACAGGCAGGCCCTGCTCCTGAGAATTGGCTCCAAAGGAGGAGACAGGTGTCCCTGTATCTCCTGTACCTTAGAAATGGAGCCACCACCTGTCCGCAGCCCCCAGACCCTGCAGCGTGCGGGGAGCAGGGTCTGGGGGAGGAAGAGGAGGGAGGTCTTAGCTTCCGGCCTGCGGCAGTGTATGTCTTCCAGTCCACGGGGGGAGGCGGGCTCTGGGCGCGGCTGACGGTCATTGTGTGTTGTGCCAGGGAGGGTCTGTCCTGCACCCTCACTTCATGCTGCACCAGTGCGGCTGGGGGCTTCAGGGAGCTGACTGCTTTGTGTGCTACCGACGTAGACCCCAGAGAAAGGAGGGGAAATGGTTCAGATCCTGCTGATAGGCCCACTGTTCCCCTCCACCAGCTGTCCCTTGCCTGTTACCCGCAGCCAGACCTAAATTCAGAAATGCACTCTGAGCAAATGCTGGTCTTGCATGTGTTGTGCACCACCTTGTGGCTATCGTTGGTACTGCACCGCGGTTTCCTGCTCAACTGTTGTATCCCCTCTCCGTGCTCTCCCGACCCCCACATACCCCCTGCACCCAGAGGTGATTCCACCGCCACCTCTGCTGCTGGTCCCCCGCCCCCGAGCTATGCTTCTGCAACCAACTCCCCCAGGAAGGGGACTCTCAGGGAACTCACAGAGGGACGTGCACCGGCAGGGGTCGTGTTTGTCCAGATAATGGTTGAGCGTGTCCCAGCCGCCCCCCACACGCACCATCACGTGGTCCCGGAGAATCTGAGGGGCAGGGGTGAGGTTGAGGGCGGGGGGAGGGCACGTCCCTTGTCCGTGGTATATTTTGCGGTCTAGCCCCATGAATTGCGAGAGTGAGGACCAGACTTAGAGAGCTGTCCCAAGCGGACAGGGAGCGCACGGCGCTGCACAGGTTAGCCCCGGGCGGCCCTCCTTCCCTTCTCGCAGAGGTGATCGCACGGCCTATCCTTACGTCTGTAAGGTGGCCTACGGCCTCTCGAAGGCTCTGGCTCTGCCTCTGCGGCATATGCGGCTGAGCCCGTGGGGTCCCGCCCACACAGTGCTGGCCGGGTCACTAGACTCCGCAGGGCTTCCTTCCTCAGTGCCAGTGGCGCCATAATCCCTGCACCTACACCCCAAGGCTGTGGCCTCGGGGCCTGTGCGGAGCTCACGCTGCTGGCTCTGCTCCGAGGCACTCAAGGGAAGGGTGTGGTCCTGTCCCCACCTGCGGGTCTCGCGCAGCACCCAGACCATTTCTGGTGAGCAGCCGGGTGTTGGTGGGCGTGGGAGGGGGCGCAGCGCAGACCTGTACTGTAGAATACACTGAGCAGGACCGGGTCTGTGTGCCAGGGGCCATCACTGGACACGGACTTGGGGTTCTCGGGCCCCTGGCTCTGACTGAGCCTGCGGGGTGTGTGGAGTAGAATGGAGAGGGGCACCTTCTCCACTCCCTAATGCTGCCTGGGGGCACCCACTAGACTTCGTAGGTCAGAAACAGTGGAAGGCGGTGGTTCAGGACGCACTGGTGGAGGAGAGGAGAGGCTTAGGGCTTTGCCAGGGACCCCTGGAAATCTCCAGGCCAGGGAAGGAGAGCCCCAAGGCCTATAGCTTGGGGTGTAGGGTAACTTCCTATCCCGGGACAAGGTCTCACGGAAAGGAGCCTGATCATGGTGACCCTGGGGCCCCTCCACCCTCAGAGCAGGCTTACCCTGATGAAGATGAGGGTGTTGGAGTCCCCCACTCGGTACTTGCCCTCGGACACCTTGACCATGGAGAACTGCACTGGGCATGTGCAGTGGCTCACGAGGTTCTGTACCTGTGGGAAGTGGGCAGAGGGCTCAGCCCGCTCCTGCGTCTGGGTACCCAGGGTTCCCCCAATGCTGAGTCAAGCTACATGGGGGCCTACCTGCCTCCAGAGCCACCCCTGAGCTTGCCGCTGAGGTCAGAGAAGACTTTAAAGAAGCGGGAGAGAACGAACTGGCCCGATTCCCTCATAGGTCAGCTGCCAGAGCCGTGAAGTAGAATGGCTACGCAGGTAGGCTGTGGAGGCTGACAAGCTCCACTCGGAGTCCCAGGGGCCCCCTAACGGGCTTTTAGTTAAGAGACTGCCCCGAGCTCATTTTTTTCAGGTGTTAGAAGAAATGGGTTAAGCAGGCGAAGAGCTAATGCCTATGAGCGCCCCCTCTCGGCAGACACTCTGCAGTGCACTTCGAATGGCCGGCTGAGTACAGCAACGGCGCAAAATTGGAGGGCGGGATGAGGGGGTCGTGCCTCACCATCTGGTCCAGGTTGCGGAAGTGGCAGGGCCGACGAGGCGGGGGCGCAGGGCGCGGGGCCTCTGGCGGAGGCAGGGCCAGGTCCTGCCGCAGCTCCTCCTCAATTTCTTCCTCCAGCTGCACCAGGGTGGGCGCTGCCACGCCGAAGCGCCAGGCGCGGCGGCCCAGCTCCAGCAGGCACAGAACCACGTTCTTCACGTTCTTGCGCAGCACCAAGTCCTCGGTCTCGAACATCAGCACGTCTGGCGTGGGCCGGGGAGAGGGGTGCGGGCGGCCTGAGTCCCTGCGGCGCTCCCGGGGAACCTGGGGCTGTCTGAGGCCAGGTAGGATCTCGTGTCCAGGAAGCCCCCGGAGGGGCCTGGCAGGGCAGAGGAAGGTCGGCGAGAGAAGGGTGCTGGGTGCTACACCTGCCCTTATCCCACCAGGCAGCTGGGAGTAGAAGGCGTCCCACTCGGTACCCCCCTCCCAGCTTCTACTGGGCTCCTGACTCCCCAGTGCCCGAGGAGAACGAGACAGGGTGGGTTCAGGGTCTGGGTCCCTTCCCACTGGCCAGCTGTGTAACCCGGGCCTGTTTCCTCTTCGCTAAAATGGGGATGCAGTCTTTTTCATGGGGTCATTGTGCGGATTTGATAAACTGATAATCATTACCATTTTCAGATAAGGTCTGGTACGGCAGAAGTACTTCATCAAACATGAGCTTTTTTCTTTTTGGATATTAGGGATGAATTGAATCCAGGACCTTCACAGTGAACTACATCTCTAATACTTACTCACTTATTCTTACTTTTTTAGAGACAGGGTCTCACTTTGTAGTCCAGGTTAGCCTCAGGAGTGATCCTCCTGCCTCAGGCTCCCGAGTGCTGGGATTATAGATGTACGCCACTATGCCTGGCTCCTACTTATTTATTTATTTATGAATGTTAAGACAGGATCTCGCCAAATTGCACTTCCAATCCGCTTGCTTCAGTCTCCCCAAGTACTGGGATAAGAGGTGTGCACCGTCACACCTGGCTAAAACGCCAACCCTCCCCCACCCCCTTGCTGGGGATTGAACCCAGAGCCTGCCGCACACAAGCACAATTCCTACCCCAGAGCTACGTGCTCAGCTCAAGGGCTGGCTTTCATTAACTCTCCAACGCAGCCCCTGGCTGCTACCAGCCAGTAGCCCAGCCTGCTTCGTCACCGCCTTCGCCCATCACCTTTGGCTTGGAGGATGGTACAACATCCAGCCTCACCTGCTCCCCAAGTCCTACAAGCCCTGGCATGACTGTGCCCGCCCTAATGTCATGGTTCCTCCTTCCTCCTCCAAGTCAAACCCTCAGTAGCCCCGACTACCGGCCACCCCAGCTTCTCCCGGCCTTGCCTCTCTTCCCGCTGCTCCCCACCTCCCAGAGCCCCCCTTTCCCCAAGTGCCTCCAGTTTAGCCCCAGTGGCCTTCCTTGCTTGCGCCTCTCCCTCATCAGACTGCTGGCTCCTCTCTGCCTCCCCGGCCAAGGCACCTGGACGCAGCACTTCTCCTGGGCTGGGATTTTCATCCCCACCTGTCCATCCGTCTTGCCAGACCACATATCCGTTGGACACTGGGTCACGGTCCCAGGAGACCAGCATGGTGTTCGACAGAGAAGAGGTACTTCACGTATTTGTTGAATGAATCATCAACAAACAGTGATCATCAACATGGATTTACTGAGGATTTATATGAGATAGGGAAACTAAAGCATGAAAAGAGACAATCAGCCCGAGACAAATCTAGAAGACGCACCTAAGTTTCTGACCCCAGATCTAGCCTGGACGTCACAAAGTGGGTGGGAGCCCACAAGATAAAGACTCTGAGCTTGATATGGTGTAATGCCAGCACTCGGGGGGGCAGAGGCAGGACTGCTGAGAGTCCAAGACCAGTCTGGGCTCTCTGGTGAGTTCAGGGCCAGCTGGAACTCCACAGGGAGACCCCGTCTCAGACAAACCAACCAAACATGAGGGTTTGGGGTAGGGTGATTACCTTGGATGCCCATCTCCTTTCGACACCACTGGATGAAGTTGGAGACGTTGTCCCTGGCCTGGAAGGTGCCTGGCTGGGCAGCCCCATTACAGCAAACCCCAGCCTGAGGCATGGGAATCTTTTGGGCTTGGGCAGGCGCCTCTGCCAGGAAGGCCAGCGCAGTCTCGGTGACCATGTTGGCATGTTGGCACAGCACCAGGCCAGTTTCCAGCACCTGCAGGAAGTTGCCTGCGTCGATGTCCAGCCCGTAGAGATCCCGAAGCCATCCGGCCAGGTCTTCCTTCATGGCCTCCAGGTACTGCTCGCAGGACTTGAAGGGGCGGATGCTGCGCACTGGGGGCCCCAGGGGCCCCCGCCTCCTCCTGCGTTCCCAGAGCTGGGACATGGCTGGACTTCACTGGGGCGGGGTGGGGGCCCCCTCTTGCCCCCTGCCGCCTCTCTGCTCCCCGCCTTGGAGTCTCGGTCTGGCCCTCTGACTCAGAGTGTCCCGCAGCCCCAGAAGAGCCCAGGACCCCTCAGGCCAGGCCAGACCCCTCCCCCACCCCCGGCCTGGTGGCCCCTCGAAGACCTCGCATTCCCGCTGCTGCCCAGTCCCCCTTGGAGCTCAGCACCTCCCAGCCAGCACAGAGGGGAGGACAGTGCTTATGCCCTCGGGGCCGGAGAGGTCAAAGCTGCTCCCGCCCAGGGCCACCACCACCCCACCACTCAGGAAGCCTGGCATGACTGCAGCCTCCTCGGCTTTCCTCTCCTTGGAGACAGGGCTGCTACAAACACTCCTTGTTAGCCCGTCCAGCAGGCACACACTGCCCTGCCCTGCCCAGCCCGCCCGGGGCCCCAGAGCCACAGCGAGGGAGCTCAGACTGCAGGGAGTCCAGGAGCCAGAGGACAGCAGGGACAGGCACTGGGGCTGCTGCGACCCTGGAGGATGGGTGTGGGGATTCAGTAAGAGCAACCGCAGGAGTTCTGCCCTAAATCCCTGTGCGAGTTGAAAGACTCCCTCACCTCTCCGGGCCTTTGTTTCACAATGTGACAGGGAATGGTGATGTCCGCCTGTCTGGTATTGTGAGGGATCGAGCAACAGCGCGTGGGAGTGTCAGGCTGCGCAGCCCAGGGAGCATAGGTCTGGGTGGGCCCAGCTGCCAGTCATTCACCCGCAGCCCGGTCTCTGCGCCTGCTGTCTCCGGAGAACAGGCCTCACCATGTGATTCTCCCAAACGGCCTGCCGGCATAGTACCTCACCCCTGTGGCCACAACAGTGCATCCATTCAAGACTTCTTGAGCACCTACTATGTGCCGGGCACCACTGCAGCCCTGAGCATATAACAGTACACAAGAGAGAAAACCAGGGCCCTGTGCTCACGGAAGCTACTTGCCTGTCACTGGACAGTGGCTGCCAGCTAACGCACACGTGTGTAGTAAGTCAGATGGTGACAGGTACTGGGGAGACAAAGGTGTCATGGGGCTGCAGGTGCCGAGGTGGCGTTCTGCCAGGGCGAGCAGGCAGGGCTTCGAGAAGGTCTCACCTGAGGGAGAGCCAAGAGGTGGGGATGGAAGCCCTGCAGCCTCAGGAGGAAGAGCGCTGGGCAGAGGGAGCAGCTGGTGCCCAGACCTGGGGCAGGACTGTGCTGGGTCCCGTCCAAAAAGAGCAAAGAGGAGTGGTTGGGGGCCCGAAGAAATGGGGCCCCGAGTTGTGCAGAGCCTTGTTGAGGACCCTGGAGACTGGCCTCTCCCCATGTGAGATGAGTTTTCAGGCTGCCGCATGGGGCGGAGCTCAGGCCCAGGAGGGTGGAGCAGGAGAACACGCCCCGATCAAGGTGATGATTGGGACCGCCATTCAGGTAAGTCCCGGAGTCCAAAGGGTTGATGGGCTCAAATAGGAGCTCCCAGCCTGGTGGGGTTGAAACTCTAGGTTAGATAATTCTGTCTTGGTGAGAATCTCCCCTGGGGCACCCTTCCCTGAGCTACCTCCGGAGGAGGTGAGGGTGAGCGATCCTTGCCCTGGGCCTTTTGAACTTCAGCTAAAAGGGGCAGGTCCAGGTGACGGTGCAGTGTATACAAAGACCACCTAACACAGTGGCTCACACGGGAGAGATGAAGCTCTCTTAGTGTGGGGTCCAGGGGAAGAGAACGTAACTAGGACCTTTGGATTTAGGTTCTAGTCTCCTGTGAGTCGATAGCACACAGCAAAATAATGTGAGGTTTAGAGAAACTGAGCTTGGGCCTGACCCATTCTACTCTGGGTAGTAAAAGACCCCAGGCTCCAGCCCGCCACAGCTTTTATTCAGCACCTCTCCATTAACAAAAATGTAACAAAGACTCAGAAGGCAGGGTAAACACGGCAATGGAGCAGTTCCACCTTGAGGCATCACAGCATGTGGGACACCAGAGTCCTTATTGTTATCCAAGGTGAAGGTGAGCTGAGTGCAATGTCTAGGCAGCCAGGAAGGGAGTTACAATTATTTCTTCCAAACAGGATTCTTCTGCAACAAAGTTAAGTCCAAAGTCTGTCTGCAGGAAGGCCTGGTCAGTTTTGACCTTCCAATTATTTCTCCCAAACAGGATTGTTCCCAACATCTCAGAACTGACAGGAAAGAAAGAAATGTCCAGGGCCATTAACAACCCCATCAAAACACTAAGCTGGTGGGTTTGGTGGTATATACCTGAAATTTCAGGATTCTGGGAGGCTGAGGCAAGAGGATCTCAAATTTGAGCCCAACCCGGGCAGTTTAGCAGGATCCTGTCTCCAAAAGGGTGTGGGGAGCTGGGAGTGTAGTGTAGTGTAAAGGCCCTATCTTCAATCCGTAGTTCTGAGAGGGGAGGGGGAGTATACGGAAAGATAGGTGCCAGACCCGTAGCTGCCTACCTTAAGACTTAGTAAGTGAATTAACGCAGCTTATAAAGTTGAACTATTCTTACTCACACAGTCCAATATTGCCCAGCATGTCTGAGGGAGGCGCAGTGTCACTGAGTTAAATCCCCGGCTCAGCTCATTCTCTCCTGAAGGACAGCGGCCAGATCCATTCTGAGCATGCGCTCATTTCTGTGCACCTTCTGGCCTCTCCAGGACTCCAGGGTAGCCTCGGAGCGCTTCTGTTCCCAGTGTTGCTGGCATGGACTGAGGTTCCGCTTTTCCCCAAGACCGCTTTGTGAGATTCCTCCTCAGTGAGATCAATTTTCGATCCACTTTTATGTTGCCCTTGTTTTTATAACAATCCAAGTTTTGGGGAAAGTCCCACAATACCCACGATAACTCTGAGAAGAGCAAACGTGGACCCAAAGGGTGGCAGATGGTTGCTGGGAAGTTGGGTCTGGGCACACTGTTTAGTGGGAGCTCATTGGCCCAGAGGTCCCGTCGGGGCGTGAGATCTTAGGTTGAGAGCAGAGCAGCTTGCTGAGCTGGAAAAGCCCTTGGCAGGGGCCTCCTAACTGAATTGTTTCTGCACAATGGGTCTTGCTGGAGGCCAGATAGCTTGTCAATTTTTTGGGTAGATCTGGGGGTCTGAGCCCAGCCTGTCAGGGCCCAAAGCCACCCTCTGCTCCCTTCTAACCCCTCCCCTTCCCCTAGTGCTTGAGTGGCTCTGGAACAGGCACCTGTTCCTGGGCAGGGAACACTACAGGCACCCAAGTTCCGGCTCTGCCCCCTGTGACCCAACAGAGGCCCTAGAGACAGACCCAGTTCCACCACTTCCAGGCCCACCTCACATCCCAGTCCCTGGCCAAGGACAGCAGGAAGAATGGACAAGCACGGTGTGTGGACAGTGGGAAGAGTGGTCAGATGCAGGGTGGGCTGAGGCAGGACCTCTCGACCCCTGCCTGGATAACCTGCCCATCACTATGGCGACCCTGGAGAAAAAGCTGATCCATTTCTCAGCTACCTGTCCGTGTAGCTACAAGCCACCCCCTCTCTGGACATCCCTTCCCTCCTCCCCTGTTTGGACCTGTGTCTTCCTCAGCCCGCACCTCAGTGAGGACCCCAAGTGGCTTTGCTGCCATCCCGTCAGAGGGGACATTCCAAGATCTAGCTCAGGTCTCTCCACCAGAACCACCCCACTGCTCAGAGGCAAACTGAACTCCGGGGCATTCTTACTTTTCAACTCCATTCCTGTCGCCCCTCCTCTTCCCAAAATGGCCCCAACACCCCCCCTGGCCATGTGCTTTCCCCACCACAAAGCCCCTTCATCTATTTTCCTAAATAAAAGAGCGAGGGGCCTGGCTCTCCACTGCTAGCAGTGCTAAGAGCCGGCGGAGTGTTCAGAATTGCTTCTCTTTTAAGGGTTCAAGTGTTGACCACCACGAGAGGCCCCTCTGTGACCACCCTGTCCCCTCCCAGAGAGGGTTGGTGAGATGAACGGGCAAGACGGATGAAGACACACTGACTGGCTGGTGCCCAGTACACGTGGGCTACAATACCAATTTATTTATTTCCCTTTTCACCCAACCTCCTTCCCACCCTGGTGCTGGGTATGAAGTCTGAGTCTTCACACACTGATAGGCCTTTTAAAAATTGTTTTTTGGTACAGGGTCTTACTAAATGGCTAGCCTGCTGGGCTGGGTTCAAACTCAGGATGTTTCTGCCTCAGTCTCCCTGAGTGCTGGGGTAATAAAGCTGCAGCACTGCACCACCTTTTTTGGTTCGTTTGATTTTGGTTCTGTTGGTTGTTGTTGTTGTTGTTGTTTTTGACACAGGGTCTCGCTTTGTAGTTCAGGCTGGCCCTGAGCTCACTATGTAGCCCAGGCAAGCCTCGACTGGTTCTGTTTTTCAAGACAGCTTGCTCTGTAATTCAGTCTGCCCTTGAACTCTCAGAGATCCTCCTGCCTCTGCCTCTTGAATGCTGAGATCACAGGCATTCGCCACGACATACAGCTCACCACCAACCTCTCAGGAAGCGGAGGGACCTACAGAAATGTTTGTTGACCTCTCCAGGGCAAAGTCCGAGAGTCATGTTTTCCCTGGCTGCTCCCCCTTTTTATTACAATTTTAGCCCTCCAGACCTGGTAGGAGGCGCATGTTTGCTGAGTGACACATCTTAGAGAAGCCCAATTTAGTTTCCATGGTAGGCCTGGAACTGGCAGCCTGCTTGGTTGAAAAGTTGTGAGGTCTGCGTGCCGATGGAGGAGTAGTGGGATGGGCCAGGGATTTAGTTCAAGTGGTACCGTGCCTACCTTGGAAGCACAAGGGCCTGAGTTCAAACCCCAGCCCTACAACAAACAGATGGAAGAATAATTGGGTCAAGTTTGGAAAAAATAAGGACCTTATCAGAACACACGGGGCCCTCTTCCTGCTCAATCTGCCCCCTTTCTAATCACAGAAAGGCTCTGGATCCCTTCTGCCTGCCCAGCCTGCTGTACGTGATGCTAGTTAAGATCCACCCTGAAGCTGGATATTTTCCTTAGAAAACAAAATAAACAAACACTATTAAAATGACAATCGTGTTTATTAACAGCCTGTCTAGAAATCAGGCCCACCCTGCCCAATCAGGGTGGCAACCCTCCCTTTTTTCCAGTACTTGGTATGGAACTCAGGACCTTGAGCCAAGGATGGAGCCACTGAGCTAATTCCTGATTCTCGGGTTTGCCCATCCCAAGCGTTAGGATGGGCTCTTGACATTGGAGGTAGGAACTACTTTTTCTCACTCTACGGATGCGGAAACAGCTTGATTTAGAAGTGAGGAGACCAGCTTGATTCCACGCTAGGAAGTAAAAGAGTCCGGGAAAGGGGGCAGGAGCCCGGGATCTGCACCCCCTGGCGGAGTCCGGCCGGCAGGGGCACCTAGCGAACACTGCGGTGCTCAGGTCCCGGAAAGGGCTGGATCCCCGGGTCCTGGTGTCCAGGGCCGCACTGACGCCCTCCCTGCCCGCAGGCTCCAGGACTCCCCTGTGGAAGAAGGAACCGCAGGAGCCCCGGAACGGGCAGGCGGAGCAGGACAGCGCCGAGGAGGGCTTGGCGGAGGAAGAGGGCGAGGACGCGGAGGAGTGGCGCACGGCCCAGAGCGCGGCCGGGGGCGAGGACACGCCGCGAGCGACGGCCGGGGATGAGGACCGCGAGCCCGGCTCAGTGTCCTACAGCCCCCTGCGCCAGGAGCCGAGCACCCAGCAGGTGGCGCTGCTGCGGCGCGCGGACCCCGGCTTCTGGAGGTGGTGCAGCCCCTTGGTGCTGTTCAGCGGCCTGGTCGCCCCGGCCGACAGGTGAGGCGAGGTCCGGAGCGGTAGCGGACGCCCAGCCCAAGAGCGAGGTCGCGGGCCTGAGCGCGAGGGTCCCTCCCACAGGAAGCGCAGCCTACCCGAGGAGCGGTGCGTGCTGGAGGTGTGGCGTCCGCGGACGAGCCCCGGGGGCTGTGAGTGCTGCAAGGTCCTTTTCTGCAAGAAGTGCAGCACCCTGCACAGCTACCCGGCCTACGTGGCGCACTGTGTTCTGGAGCATCCGGATCTGGGCCGGGTGGAGGCCGCCGGGGGCACTGGGCACCCCAACGCCCAGCCTTTGTGCCCTCCATCTTTGCCTGGGCCCCTGTCTGGACACAGTTTTCCGTATCACGAAGATGGGTAGAGATATCGCTTCAGGGAAATGCCTCCAGGGTCCCTTCACCTCTTCCCTCCAGGCATTCAATAAAGCCCCTCGTCAAAGTGTGCACCCTTTGAGGTGAGGGTAAGGTGAAGGGATGAAGCCTGGGCACTCCTCCTTCTCCCCTGGGCTCAGGGGTGCCTCCTCCCCCGCCTCCTGGGATGGGGTCAGCACAAAGCACTTGCTCCGGGGAAGCCGGAGAAGGCCAGCCAAGGCCAGGCCAGCAAAGCCTCAGGGGACCACAGCAGGGCCGATCCCTGCCAGACCATCCTCGCCTCCCTGGAAGCTGGGAGGGCCAGCTGAGTTCCTGCAGGCGCTGGCAGGTGGTGGCGGCAACGCTGGCGGCGGGGGCGGGGAGGGGGCACGACTGGAGAACCAGATAGTAAACCCGGCTGAGGCACAAGACAGGGAGGCTGGGAGCTGGTTCCGTCTCCAAGAATCCCAGCTATTCTTGGCTAGACTCCAGGAGTTTCGGGAATGCTGCGTGTGTGGTCCGCAGAATGGGCCTTTGTGCGATCAGGCACCACACACACAGCACACACAGACACACACACCCTGCTAGGCTTTGGGGAGGCAGCAGCAGCGCAGACACGGGGGGGGGGGGTTCTGACAGTTCCCTGTTGCGCTGGGCTCTGCATCTGGCATAGAGGGGAGAGGGATGAGGACATTTGGCGCTCTGGGAAGAAGCTGCCGCCTCTCTTGTCACCACGACACACAGCTGGCTAGTCCTGGCTCGGATGGAGAGCGTGGCCCCTGCCTCCCACATCCACGCCCACCTGCTCTCACCACCAGGGATGGAGAAGCACTCCAAAAAGGCTGCTTGCTGCTTCCGCGCCACCAGCTGGGGGCGCCTCTTCTTTCTTTCCCAGACAAAAAGCTAGATCTGGGGGTCCACGTCGGTCTGTCTTGGAGACATCTTGTTCCTTCACCCCAAACAAGCTTCCAGGCGTTGAGGACCGTGATTATACAGGACACAGTTTTCTAAGAACTGAGCCACAGTGTCCCAAGAGAAGGCCTTCAGAACAAGGCCCCCTCCGAGTTGGCAAGCCAGCAGCCCATCCAAGGTAGCTCGGTGGCCCAGCGGCCCGAGGTGGTCACTCGTAGCTTGGCTTGGTCGAGGTGCCAATAGCGGTCATCTCTAAAGAAGACGATGGAGCCATCAGGCCTTGGCAGGGCGCCGCTCACCTCCTCGGGGACACCGGCCCAGTCTCTCAGGAAGCGGGGATAGTAGGGCTCCACCTGCAGCCCCCCGCGGGCCAGCACGTAGTAGCGGGCTCCCTTGAAGAGGATCAGGCGGTGGAGAGGAGGAAAGAAGAGGGCCGCGTCGGGGTGGCGGGGCAGGCCCCCTGCCCGGCACGGCTGCGAGGAGCCCCACGCTGACTTGCCCTGGAACCTCCAGCATCGACTCCCTGCCGGGCAGCAGGACAACCAGAGTGAAGCTAGAGATTCGCACCCCCTGGTCCTTCACACACCTCTGCCCCCACCACCTCTTCACCCTCTCAAATTGGACCCCAACCTTGTTAGTACCGGGACAAAATGGATTCTACTAGGAATTACCCTGATTACAGACAGGAGAGGGACTGTTATAACCCAGACCTCCAGCAGGGGTCAACAGGGAGCAGAAGGGCCTCAGGGAACCCCTAACTATCTTGGCTGCCCCATACTGGGGACCCCTCTCTGGGTGAGGAGTAGGAAGCTAAGGGCCTGGAACTTGCCTCACTAACAGTACTGTTACTGATTTTATAAGGTGGGGAGTTTTGTTTTATTCTCTGGTATATGCTCAACATCTATGTCGAATGTAAAGCCACTATGTACATTGGTTGAATGAAGGAATCTATGTAGGTGTAATCTAGTAATATACTGCACACTCTTCTGTCTTTCTCTTTCTTTCTCTCTTTCTCCCTTCCTTCCTTTTTTTTTTTTTTTTTTTTTTAGACAGGGTCTCGCTTTGTAGTTCAGGCTGGCCCTGAGCTCACTATGTAGCCCAGGCAAGCCTCGAACTCAGCAATCCTCCTGTCTCTGCCTCCCGAGTACTGGGATGACAGGCGTGAGCCACCACGCCCGGCACTGTGGTATGTGGTATTGATTGCTGGTGGGCGTGAGTCTCCATGCCCAGCATTGTATGTGGTTACCGGGATCGAACTCAGGATCTTGCGCTTGTGAGGCAGATGCTGGAACCGCTGAGCTAACCCTCCAGACCCCCTCTCTTTCTCTTTCTTTCTTTCTTTCTTTCTTTCTTTCTTTCTTTCTTTCTTTCTTTCTTTCTTTCTTTCTTTCTTTCTTTCTTTCTTTCTTTCTTTCTTTCTTTTTCTCTCTCTCTCCCTCCCTCCCTCCCTCCCTCCCTCCCTCCCTCCCTTCCTTCCTTCCTTCCTTTTTCTTTCCTTTTGTAGTACCGGGGAGGGTCTTTACACAGAGCTATATCCCCAGCCCATTTTTATTTTTTATTTTTGAGACAAGACCTCAGTAAGTCACTAAATTTCCCAGGTTGGGCTCCAACTTGAGAGATCCTCCTGACTCAGCCTCCCAGAGATCACAGAAATGTGTCACCATCCCCCGCTAGTTATGTAGCATTTTTATCTTCCTTCCACAACAAACCTGAGGTATTATTTTCCTTATCTAAGGAATGCAAGCTCCAAAAGTTAGATAACACCTCCACCTCACCCAGTCCGGATCCCTGGAGGACACTACCTTTGAAGAAGTAGAAGTCTCCATCGTCCAGTGTCACCGCAGCAGCCTCGATGTTGGGGGGCAGCCCTGCCCACCTCTTCCGCAGCAGGCGGGGCTCTGAGACGTTGCCATCGGGGCCCACCTCCCAGAAGTGGCTCCCTCTGAAGATGTACAGTCGCTGTCGCCCATCTGGTCAGGCACGAGAGAAACTTGACAAAGGACCCTGCCTCCTGCCCCCTTTCTAGCAAGGTGCTGTCCTCGAACCCCGCTTCCCACAGAGACAGGCAGAGGCCTGGGAGGCACAGCGGGGCAGAGGGGAAGCCACACACCCAGGTGTGGAGTGGGCTCACTGCCCTGCACAGTGTGTGTGGCTGGGGTAGTCTGGACTCTAACCCAACCTTCCACCTGTACGCCAGCTCTGGGGCACTCAGGCGCTGCATGGCGAAGGGGTGCAGGAGAAGAGATGGAAGAAGCAGGCACACAGGGCCCATCTTACCTACAGTGATGGCATCGAAGGAAGAGTGGCAGTATTTAGGGCCCTGGGTTTCAGGGTGCCTGCCTTGGGAGTTGTGGGGGTTCCAGGCCTCAAAGTCCGTGAACAGCTTTCCTGGGAGCTGGGTGCCCACTGCGCCTCCCAGGGGTTTCCCTTTAAGGGCCAAGAGAGAACAGGGAGTGCAGTTAACTACAACAATCATGATGGCCATTTCCCTGCGGTGTACCTACTCGATGCCAACCCCGTTCTCTCACATACTGTATTTTAAATGTCTGTGAGAGACGCTCCTGAGACAGCAGCTACACTGTGACTATCCCTGGTGAGTGCCCTGGTCCAGGCTGCACTGGGCCAAGCACCTTTGTGTGTCCACCTCCTGAGGCCCAGGCATGGGACATGGGCATGGGCCTTGTATTGAGCAAGTGGGGTTGGGGCAGTGGCTTTAGGGCCTGAGGTGGGGGGCAGACCCAGGTAGGGTCTAGTTACCCACAGGGGCACGATGGTGATGGGACAGTTGCCGCTATGGCCCGGGCTTGGGCAGTGGTTTGGGAACTGGACTGCTGGGAAGGAGTGGGAGGTGCTTCCCCGGGGCTGGTGCAAGGATGGGGCCAGGCACTCAGGATGGAGATCCTACTTGGGGAGCCAGTGTCCAAGCCCTGGAGGCCCAGGGGACGGGGGTGGGTCGCCACCGGGCTCCGGGGCTCACCATACAGGTTCTGCACGGCCAGCACATCATCCCAGCTGAGCAGCGCGTCGCGGCCCAGCCTCTTGTAGTAGGGCGCCATGAGTGCGCGCGGCGCGGGCGAGTGTGCCAGGCCAAGCGTGTGTCCGATCTCGTGTGCCAAGACCACGAAGAGATTGCGCCCGCGGCGGCGGTTCAGGGACCAGCGCTCGTCCAGGTCGAAGTGCGCCTCGCCCCGGCGTGGCAGGAAGGCATGCGCTAAAGCGCCCCCTGCAGGTGGGGGGAAGCGTCAGCGTGAATCGGCCCAAGACTCCCACCCATACCCATGCGCAACCAGCGGGCCGGGTGATTGTTTTCTGGGGCACAATTTCCTTCCTAGTCTGGGAGAAGCAGAAGTGAGGAGAGGGGAGATGATTAAGCCGGAGGGCGCAGACTCTTTAAGAGACAACATGGTGTAGAATTAGTGTGGAGCTGAGCTGCTGGGGCTCCAGTACTGGTTCTCCTGTCCTAGTGTGACCTTGAGCAGGCAGCGCAGCCTCTCTGTGCCTTAGCTTTCTGACTGGAAAACAGGACTGGCATTACCAAGTTACACAGCATTTGTTTTGCTTTGTTGAGACAGAGTCTTGCTGTGTAGCCCAGGCTGGACTCCCCCGTGCCTCGGCCTGAGTGCTGGCTTACCCCGAGGAGCCGTGACAGGCCTTCTCTGCTGAATCTGGGTCCTGATGTTTTGCACATGAGAAAGCTCGTCAGTCTGAACATGAACAGTGAGATGTGTACGTGTATTCACTACATAAACCAGTTCTTCCCTCCCTCTGCCAGGGCTCCTCTGTGGGCTATAGCTCCAGTTACTCTCACTTTCAGTGGGGCCCAAATGCAGTTTATTAAACATACAGTTCCCCCCCAAAAAATAAATAAATAACTGAGTAAATAAATAAGGAAATAGGCAGTTTGCGAGGCCTCATCCTGTGGGGACAGGGCAGTCTGACACAGGGTTCTGTTCTGCCATAGTGTTTGGCCAAGTTTGTGGAGGATCCTTCTGGCTTCAGCTTTGGCGAGCCTGGATCTCATGGAGTGGGCACTTGTGGGCACTTGGCCTTAAAGGGAGACCCTGATGGGGGCTTGAAGGACCAGCCAGGCTTCCTGTTTTAAGTAGTGGTCACTGCACTTGGTGGCCGCTGGCAGACAAAAGATTTCAGAGAGAAGACCAGACTCAAAGGACTGAGCATCTTCTCAAGTGAGACGGCTGCATGAGGAGCCCAGCGTGCTGTCTCAGTTACTGGAGTCCGTGTGGGCGTAGAAGTAAACATGTAACACAGGTGTCATGGGACATGAGCGTCACCGAAGGATGTGTGTATGCTCCGTGCAGTTCCTGACAAGGCCTCTCCGTCCCCCGATCCAGGCTGGCAGCAGGCTGTGCTGCAGATGGGCCTGAGGGCAAGTGGGATAGTGCAAGGGAAGAGGGGCACCAAGCTCCCCGGCACGCAAGAGCTGAAGTCCCCACCCTGAAGCTGTGCTCTGGGGCTTGCGGTCAGGAGAGATGCAGAGAAGCCTTCAGGTTGGGGTCAAATGGAACCAAGTGTGGCTGTGGGGATGTGAAGCCCCACTGCAGCTGTTAGGGCAGAACGTCTCTGCATCCGTGGCTGTGGTTGTCAGCTAGGGGTAGCAGTGGCCACTGGATTTTCTTACAGCCTGGAGAACAAGAGACGCAGAGGCCTGTCTAGAGTCAGTGGGGCCTCAGAAGTTTCCCCCAGACTGTGATACTCTTTAGCCATAGGAAAAATGGATGCTCCATCGCCATCCCGAGACTGCCTGGCCTAGCGGGGCTCCCCTTCTGCCACATGGAGACCCTCTGGTCGCACCTGGACCATCAAATGCATTGCTCAGTCCATCGTTGTGGTCTCCTTGGAAGAAAGTGAGGCGGATGTCTGCGGGGACTGTGGCTGGGGCCTCCCAGAACTCCAGGGCCGAGACGTTGCTCCACAGCTGGAAGGCAGCTCGCACGGCACCCCGGACTTCAGGCTCAGGCAGGCGCTTGGGCCAGTTCACCAGGCGGTAGGAGAGGTGACGTTTGTACCACTTGTTGCCTGCCACCCAGAAAGGCCACATCAGTCACACCTGGTCCTCATGGGGCCCGTTTGAGGCAGGACAGGCCCTCATTCGGGGACCCCCGCTGAGGGAACCCTCAGATCAAGAGGCTTGCCCTTGTCCTGGAGAGTAGCCACCCTGGGGGCTCGGCCTGAGGGTGGAGGAGTGTGGGAAGCAGACCCTGCTGAAGGAGACTCTTTTCAGGCCTGGAGATCTGCACTGGGTACTGCACCAACTAGCAGTTGCGAGATCTGCACTCTACCAAACAGTGCTGCCCAGCTCCCAAGATGATCTGCGACCTCTGGATCACTGCATTGGGATGCCTGACTGGGAAGGTAAACGACCTCTGACTTGGACCCCTGACCTCTGTTCCTCAAGGTGGCAACATGTTGTTTTCCTTCCTGTTCCTGTGTAGGTTAGGACCAAACTCTGTTAATTGTGTGCTAGTTGACATCCTTCTCCTGTTTGTGTGCTGATTTCCCGGGTGCTTTGTTCCTGTTTTTCTTCCCCTATGAGATAAAATGTAACCATTTTTGAGGCCATGTTGGCCCTCTGAAAAAGTATAAATATAACCTGCTCAATAAACAGGTGCCTGCTCAGTATTGACTGAGAGGTCCTCCCAAGCCCATTTTCCTGTCTTCTCTTTTCTTAATCCACACCCCTCAACTTCACGACCCCGCTGTTTTGTCTGTTTGGCTCCTGCAGAGGAGAGGTCGCCTCTGCCCAGGAAAACTCCCTACCTGAGGAGCCTTAACCCCTAGTCCAGGGCCTGTTCCTCTCCACAGACTGCTGCGAGTAACTCCGTTGCTAGGGGCAAATCCCAGCCCCTGAGCGCAGGGGCAGGGGCGGGGGGAGGGCACTAAGGTCACACTGTGAACACCCTCTCTGCTCTCTCCACCCCTCACATCTTCCTGCCACCTCCCGGAGGCTCCACGCTGCCCTTCCCAGTGCCAAGGGCCTGCAGCTGTCCTGGGACCAGAGGACCCATTTGTCTGAGGGCCTTCCCTGACCTCTTGCCTTCCTCACCTCGGGGACTTGAGGGCTCTGAGGTGCAGACAAATCAGAACAAAGGGCGAGTTTTGTCACTGGCCCAGGGAAAGCTTCCCATCTCTGCTTACTTAAGAGTTTCTTTCCCTTTGCCCCGAACCTCGGTTCCTCCCTGCAGACCGGGCCTCTGGCCTCTGCCCCAGCCCCAAGTCCACCACGATTACACACCCGGGAACAAGGGCTAGAAGTCCAGCTCTGGGGTTTCTCCTGGGCTCTTTCTGAGCCCTCCGAACTCAGGGGTTGCGCTCCAGGTCCAGGGTGGAGTAACAGAGACCCAGGGGCAAGGGTCTGTCTAGAGTCACAGAATGAGTAAAAAGCTGAGCTTGGTCCCAACCCCTAAGCTTCCCATCATGGCACACTTGCTAACTACAGCCTTACATATCTGCCCAGACAGTACCCCTTCAGGTCAAAGCAGCGGCTCTGCACTGGCTGAGACTCTCTCAATGGCAGGGAAGGTCTCAGAGAGCAGCAGCCACAGGGGTGGGGGAAGGGCGTGCCTTCTCCTTCCCAGAGCCAACCTCCATTCAAGGCAATGCTGTTCCCTGGGTCTGCTTGGCCTGGCAGGCGCCCAGCCCCTGCCTTCCAGCCAGTGACCAACCCTGAGGCAGGGAAGAGAGATTCTGAGAAAGGGAGGGAGAGAGAAAAGGCTGGGTCCAGAGGCGTGGCTGAGTGTTTCTTATGCACCAGGAATATTCTGTTCCTTACTATAAAGTCTCCGCTGGTCACAGACTGGTCCTCACTTGACTCTTTCTCACCCAGTGATGGATGGCTCACTTCCGGACTTTCTCCCCCATCAGAAACATGTCGTTCTCTAGCAAGTGTGAGTTGACTTCTTCTACTCTTGTGCAATTAGCAGCGACCTTTACTTGATGGACAGGAAAGGGAGAAGGCAGGCAATTCTTTCATTTTAGGTAGTGAGTAAAGATGACCAGTCTCAGATAAAAATCCTCTGCAAAACTTGTGTATGTCTGTCTTTGTGTGTTGTGTGCATGGGTATGTGTGTGCGTGTACGTGTTTGGGGGAAGGACGAGGTGAATGGGAACAGGAATTGGGAGAAAATGGCTGCTTTCCTTGGGAGGAGGGCAGGGTCAGGGGTCACTGGTGCACCTGCCAGGAAGGAAGGAACTGGCGGAGGGCAGTAGCCCTCTCCCTCTTGCTGTCCTCTTCCAGGCTGGCTCTCTCAGAAAACTTCAGCCGCTTCAGGCTGTTCTAGATTCCTGGCTAGGCAAGGCGGGTTTTCATTGCCACCCTCAGGTCCCGGGAGCATCTACATTGCACCTTCTACACTCTTGTTCCAAAATCCCGAGGGGAAGAGGGCAGGAAAAGGAGCTGGGGAGGGAGGGGAGGCAGCTAGAGACTCCACCTAGAAAGACCCGCAGAATTCTGACTCCCAGCAGGCCAACTGAGGCTGTAGAAAAAATATGGGTTGGAATCCCAGGACCTCCATTTGCAAACTGTTTCCGCACCTAAAAAGTGGGCATAATAAAGACTCAACTCACAGTAAGCTGTGAGGTTTAAACTCAATGACAGTGCAAAGCTGCCTGACCTGTGATAAGTACTCTGTAATATCTCTTCTCTTCTCCTTCCGTTTCCACCCCAGTGGCCCCCTATACCCTCCAGCTCTGCGAAGGAACAGGGGAGGTTAAATATCAGGCAGAGAGGAGCAGGGATGGGCTGACTGAACAATAAATTTGAATTCAAAAAATATGAACACCATCATTTGTTGTTCATCTGAAATTCAGTTCTAACTGGGTATCCTGTGTCTTATCTGACGACCAAGTGTCACTATCCTTTTCAAAAGGAAGGCTCCAAATAATCTTGTGACAAACACACTCCATGAGATCCCTCTTTGCTCTTTTTTTTTTTTTTTTGGTACCTGGGATCAAACTCAGGATCTTGCACTTGCAAGGCAGGTGTGGCACCACTGAGCTACATCCCCAGCCCTAGATCTCTTTGGGACCTAGAAAAAGAAGAAAGAGAGAGCCCAGGGAAGCACCCCCCGCAACTCAGGCCCCAAGAGCAGCTGCCCATTTTCCACTGTCTCTCTAGCGCCCTTGCGCACAGTGATCAGGGACCAACTCTCCTTCAGTACCTTCAAAGTCCAGCGCCTCTGGGAGCAGATGTGGCTGAGACTTGAACCCAGGGCCTCCTGTTCCAGGAACCAAGTTCTCTGTTCTACTGGTACCTCTTAAGTGCAAACCTCTCCTCTTTTACTTCACCCTTCCCCTCTGCTTTCTAGAAGCACGGTGGGAGGCAGGACACATTGACACCAGCTTGACCCCATCAGGTCAGGGGCTGATTCATGGAACCCACTGCTGACTCCATGCTTTACCAGGATAGTTGTCAATAGAACAAGGCACCTAGACTGGTTGGACATAGACACAACAAATGTGGAGTGGCGCCGCTTGGGAGTACCCACCCTTTATCTGCCCAGTTTCTTTATGGATTAGTTGAGAAATGGAAACAAATTACCTGCTTTGGGTCCCACTCCTAATTGTAAAAGTGGTTAAGAAGTAAAAGTGGCCAGGTGTGGTAGTTCACGCCTGTAATCCCAGCACTCGGGAGGCAGAGGCAGGAGAACTGCTGAGTTTGAGGCTTGCCTGGGCTACATAGTGAGCTCAGGGCCAGCCTGAACTACAAAATGAGACCCTGACTAAAAAAAAAGAATTAAAAGTGGCAAGGCCCAAAATAAAATTAATTACAGATTGGGCCGGAAGGTTAGCTCTGTGGTTCCGGCGCCTGCCTTGCAGGCGCAAGGACCTGAGTTCGATCCCCGGTAACCACATAGAATGCTGGGCGTGGAAACACGCCCACCAACAATCAACACCACATACCACAATGCCGGATGTGGTGGCTCACGCCTGTAATCCCAGCACTCGGGAGGCAGAGACAGGAGGATTGCTGAGTTTGCAGCAGGGCCAGCCTGAACTACAAAGTGAGACCCTGTCTCAAAAAGAAAAAAAAAAAAAATTAATTATAGATGAAAACCTGAGCAGAAAAAAAAATAACCCCAAACTTGCTAGCCATCTTGATAACTATAAAAATGGGTCTGAGAAAATTAGACTTAGTGAGAACAGTTGTAATCCTAGCATGACACGTGGTAAAATTTGTTACTTGTAAAAAACTGATGGAAGAATCAAATCTTCATAAATCTTAGATTGGTCCCATTTCACCCTGTAATATGTTGATCTGGAAAATAAAAAGGTGAAGAGGAGAAGGAAGAGGAGGGTT
>PVIC010011072.1:0-42089 GCA_004025085.1 Thryonomys swinderianus
TCTTGAACTGTTTCTCTTATGTTTTCTTCTAGTTTCAGAGTTTCAAGTCGCACAGTTAGGTCTCTGATCCATTTTGAGTTGTCAGTCTCTGTTCTCCCTCGGGCTCCTCCTAGCTGTTGTTCATTTTGTGGATTCTTGGATTTGCTGCTTTGCTTGCTTTTATTTTTCACATTTGTAGGCTATAACAAAGCCTATGAGACCCCGAGTTTTTCTTTATGTATGGGAAAAACTCTTGAGTTTCACCTCTAATTCTCTAGGGTTTTTGCCTAGAGATTCTTCAGGGAATTACTCCCAAACTAGTTAGCCTTTTTCTATTCTCATTTCCTTTAACACTCTAATTTGTATTTTTTGTTTGATCTGAGAGTTAAGAAAATATTTTAACATCTCATAGTTTTAAACAACTATCCCTTCATTGTTATTTTGTGGTCTGGTGATAGAGAATGTGGTCTGACTGTACTCTACATACAGGTACCACAAACATTTTAAAAGAATGAATATATTGAAAATCCCTATCTCCTGGTTTTTAAAATTTTTGCTGTTTTATTGAATGTTACTAGACAACGCTACATGCTGAGCCAGCTGTGATGGTGCATACTTTGCAAAGCTGGTGCAGGAAGATGGCAAGTTTGAGCCCAGCCCAGGAATCTTAGTGACTTTGTAAGACCTAGTCTCAAACTAAGAAAAAAGCTAGGGATATAGCTCAGTGAGAAGATGCTGGGCTCAATCTTCAGTGCCATCAACCAAACCACCAACTGACCAATTAATAAATATGCTAATGATCCAGTTACTTCTTTTTAAAATTCTTTGTTTTCTATCTTACATGTTCTTTTGGCATGTGTGTGTGGTACCAGGGATTGAACTTGGGCCCTTGTGCTTCCAAGGTAGGCATGGTTCCGCTTGAGCTAAATCCCCGACCTCCTTATATGTTCTTTCCTGCATTAGGGATTACTGAGTAGTATTTTTTGGCCTTCATCTTATGTTTACTAACCACTTTGTTTAATCTTTACAATTTTGTTTTATGTGACTTTCCAGTAAAATGCATAATCATGCATAAAAACACATGTATGCAATTTTGGTTAGAGTCAAACTGTGGACTTAACTTTTAATAAGAAGAGTTGAATGTATGTGGATCGTTTGCTTTCTTGTTTGTTTTTCTTATCCCACTTTTCTTTTGGTGTATATTGATCAAGTCTATGTATTGATCAAGTCTGTTTTTATTTTCTGCAAACTATGCAAGAATTTCTTATATTTCCTATTTGAGATTTTTAACCTCACAATTATTCTTTCCCATATCTAACCGGATGCGTATTTCTGCCATTCTAATGAAATGGCTCTCAGAGGTCACTAGTGACTTCAAATTCCTAAGCACACCGGATATGTTGGCAATGGTCTTACTCTACCCCTGAGAGCATCCAACATAACTGACTGTCCCACCATCCCCCTTACTCTACGATCTGGTCTGTTTGCCTTTTTCCTTTTCTTCTCCCCCACCTCTCCTCTTCAGCTCTAGGCTCTAACTGCTTCTTTGTTCTCCCACCAGGTGTTTTGCACTCTTTCTTTCTTTTCAGTTCCTGTCACATTAGACTATGGTTTCCCAATCTCTACTCAGACCTCTTTTTTAGTGCTGACCTAGTACATACACTTGTCCTCTAAAAACTCCCATGTGGTGTCTAACGGGCTCCTTAACCTCAACAAGTCCCAACGAACCTGTGAGCTTTCTGTCCCACCCACCCTCTTTTTTTCTCCTTTCCTCCACCTCTTCAGATGGCAGCAACGTTGACTTACTGCTCACATTGTAAATCTGAGATCACTGCAGGACTTTTTTGTTCTTTACCACTCAGGTCCTACTTGCTAGGTCCAAACGTTTCTGCCTTTGGTATAGTTCTTAGATTGTTCACTTCTTTCCACCTCCACTGCTAACCACCTGGAGTGGATGGCTAACATCTCTTACTTGGACAAATGCATCGATTTTCTTAGTCGGTTCCTAACTCCTCTACTTTTTTTAGACAGGGTCTCACTATATAGCCCACGGTGATCTTCGCAGCATGTTCCACCCCACCCAGGAAGTTTCTACTCTTGCTCTTCTAAAATCCATTTTCCACACAGTACCCAGAATGAGTTGCTGAAGTATATACATCGGATCAGAGCACTGTTTACTTGAAATCTCCTAGCAGACCTCCTGCTCTCAGATAAAAAACAACCCCCTGCAAATTCCTGGCGCTTGTGAGCTGGCCCGTGACAGTCACTCCCCACTGTCCTTTCCTCCTCTTCCTCTGTTTATGTTCCAGCCACCCCAGCCTTCTTTCACTTCCTCCAGAATGCCGACTGCACTCCTCACCAGTGCTTGGCCCAGGAAGCCTTATTCTTCTGCATCTTTACAGGGCTGGCTCCTTCTTGTCACCTGAGTCTCAGCTTAAGAGTTTCAGTCCCTCTAGGGAGAACATCACTGAATACACTTTATAAAGTAGCCTCTCCTTCCCCCAAGTCACTGGCACACCACCCTGTGTTATTGTTATCATGCTTACCACCGTCTGGAATCATGTGGCTAATTTACTTGTTTATTATTTATCGTCTAATATATAAACTCCTTGACTACAGGGAACTTGTCTGTTTTTTTCAACTTTGTATCTGTAGTAACGATGGTACCTGGCAGTAACAGGTATCAATAAAATGGGTCTAATAAATTAACTTCCAGGAAAACTCCCTGCTGCTCAGTTACAGGTATAGAAAGACAAAGGGTTCTACTGAACAGATCTGTGTTTCGGTACACGTTGAACATCTCTGAGAATCTGAAATGCTCCCAAATCTAAAACTTTCTGAGAGCCAGTGTGATGCCCCAAGTTGAAAATCTTACATCTGGCCTGTCAAGGTACAGTCAAAATGCAGGTGCACTAACAATATTGTATAACATTGCTTTCAGGGGCCAGGGAATGTAACTCAGTGGTGCACATGGTCCTGAGTTCGATTCCTAGTACCACCAAAAAAAATTGCTTTTAGGCTATGTACTTAAAATGTATTTGAAACACAGATGAATTTATGTTTGAACTTGGGCGTCATCCCCAAGATATTTCATTTGTATTTGCAAATATTCAGAACCTCATAAATCTAACTTGCTTGCAGTCTCAGTTTGGATAAAGGATATTCATCGAGTACTAGTAATGATGCTTATGATTTGTTTTTCTTGAGACATTTTCCAGTCCTTAGTCTCCTCATCTTAAATGAAAAGATAGCAACAGTGGTTACCATTCAAAGCCACCCTAAGGATTAAATGAAAACCCCAGTGCTTAGCATTGTGACTCATATACAGTAAGAGCTCAACCTGGCTGCGTGGTAGACTCCTACACTCCCAGCTACGTGGGGGCTGGGGCAGGAGGATGGCATGTTTGAGGTCAGCCTGTGCCACTGGGTGAGATCCTGTCTCAAAATGAAATTTTTCAAAAGGGCTGGAGATACAACTGAGTGGTAGAGTACTGGGAGTTCAACCCAGTACTGTGAAAGGAAAAAAAAAGCTTAATCGTTAAGTCAAATAATAATAAACCCTAATACATAGTAGCTAGTGTAATGACATAAATTATGTTATACACATAAATATTCATGGCTAGGCAGGCAGCAGGACCACTGTGCTAAAATCTCTAGCCCTATATTCATTGCTTATCTTTGCCTAGAGTAGTGTTCCTACTGCCCTGCCTCGGAAACATCAATTTGTGTGTTCTTCTCTCTATATCAAAAGTTTAATTCATCTTTGATGTTCTCTTTCCAGTTCCTAGTATGCTCCACACCGTTATGAGCTGTAAAAACCTCATTAAGAGATTTATCTCAAAGTGCAAATGTTTTTCTCCAGCGTAGTACACTATTGTGCTTTCAGGTGGCCACCCATCCCATCTACGTGTGCCCTCCGAAGTCTGGGAAGAGGAACTGCACACAAGTCTGTACAAATATGGCACATGTTGAAAGGTATGGATAAACACACCCGTGCGCTCATCATAAAGTCCCATGAGCACAAGTTGGTGAATTAACTTGCATTATGGTGAAGTCCCCTCCTCTTCCTACACATAATGACTGGAGCAACTCAATCTTTATCATTTATTATTTTTATTTGGACAACATATATACATATGTACAAAATACCTACTGTCAGAATCCTCTTTTATAATTTCATTTGATTTACAAAAACAGGACAGCAAAATAACTTAGGTCACTAATACTGTACAAAAATAAAACTGATTAAACAGTTGTAAAGATCAGTATCTTACAGTGTTACAGACCATTCATCCGCTGTGAAAGAACATCTCGCTCTACCCAGAGTGATGAGTACTGTGCTAACTAACTGCAAACTGACAAACTAATTGGTTTCTGTAATTATAACTACCAAATATAATTTTCAAAACGAAGCATGATGTGGCGCTTAAAGCCAGGGCGTCATTCCACAATGGTGAAGGGCTTTCTTCTTTCCTAACAAGGAGAGGAGATATCTTAACTCTAAAACTATTAAATTTTCCAGAATATGACAACTACTTACAGTATTAGATAAAACAGCTTTTCTTTCTTTTTAAACACCTGCAATAGTCTTTCAAAAATTCAGTTTGGTTAAAAAAGTAAACAAAAATTACTATCTTGCATCTGGATTTTCATAAGTTAAATCCATGGTCTTTTTAATATAAAAAGTAACTGTTTCATAGTTTTAGTGTTCAACGAACTCTAGTAGTCCTATTTGAACCATATCTTGACATAATAAATCTAATTAGAATGCTGGTTCCTGTTTCATGACGTTGTAAAACAGGATTTATCACAAAGAATAAAAAGCCTTGAGTTTATATGTTACATTTCTGTCACATATAAGAGAATATCAAATGTGTGTCTGTCAACAACTTCAAAAGGCAATTACCTACTTTTTTGGGAAGTAAATTGTGCATTTCCTAAAACAAGTTGCTGCATTCGTATCCATCTAAGTGCTTGACAAAAGCCACTTATAGATTTACTCTTGCAACTCTAAAGATTGTCTTTCACTGGCTTGACTTTGTTTTCTTGCATTTCTTTCTGTGAGGGAAAGCTGAGTTTTTACAAGTTAGCAAGTTGCTAAGCAACCCCAAACTCCTCGCTCACTAAAAGGCAGCGTGCAGAGTACCCTAAGCAGAGCCTCTCCATGAGCTCAGTAAGAAATAGGCAGCCTAACCTATTTCGTATGGAAGAACAGATGTCCTTGAAACTTATTTTGGACACAGAAATTAAAATTTGGTTTAAAATAAGTGTTTCAAAAATCTGAAACAGAGGTAGAAAGTGTTCTTTATTTTTCCTGACATGTTTTCTTATGAGAAAACACTCTCCTTTTTAGCCCATGGACTGCCCCCAGCCCCTAGTGTTAAAAGCAGTTCTCCCCATAGAACTACTAATACAGCTACACTGGTTAAACAAAAATACACCGTGCTAGTGATGGCTATTGTATTGGAAGTCGGGAGTCAGCCGTGACCTGTGCCTGCTGCAGGAACCCCCATTCCGAACTGGAAACAAGTCGTGTTGGGTGAAATAGCGAGCTCATGACCAGGTGGGCACCCTGCGTTTACACGTTTTTTTTAATAGCACAAGGATAAACCAGAGTGCACCAGAGCTCTCTGTTTCAAATATCAGAAAAAAGTCACCAGAAAATGTTATTTCTCAAGAAAAAAATGTAAACATTTCCCCCGCGATCACTGCTGACTCCTCTCATTTGAGGTTTGTTTTTTGTTTTTTAACTATGAAAACTCAGTTCATTTGTGTGGCTATCTAAAGGCCAAAATTAAGTTTTCATGAAATGGCATCGTATAGATGTAGTGGTTTAGGCCTTGTAGACACCTAGATTCGAGATACATAGTGGTGAGGCTACCGATGTAAAAGGTAAGTGATGTGAGTTCATTTATAACCATTTCATTGGCTTACATCTCTAAAAGGGTCTGTTTTGCAGAGTCTCCTCTGAAATCATCGTGTTGTTTGCCCTTGACATTTCACTACACTTAGGGATAGTTTTCATGTTTCAGCTCCCTTTCCTTTCATGTAACTCTTGAGCCTGACATTGGAAGATCTGTAGGAACACGGGAAGGATAGCAACAAACCATCCCCCAAAAAGAGGCATTTTGAAGACCCAGTGATTGTTATGCACCCATTCAAATAACACTGGACAGAGTCAAAAGCCCCCTCTCTTAGTGGCATTATGGTATAATACAAAGCTAGCTAAAAGGATAGGAAAATTTGGACAAGTTAATAGAGTTAAAATTCTGTTTGTTCTTGTTTTGTTTTTGAAACACTACCCTCCTTCTCCTTCAGCGGGTGTTGTGTATATTCTCCCCTCACGTCTCTGCCATGAGTTTTTAGGTAAAGGTATATACTGTAAAATAGATTATAACGTGGTGCAAACAGAATGTCTGCTTCTATCTTCAAAGCATGTATTTAACTTATTCATCCTCTGCATTAGAAAGTAAAAGTGCAGCTTATGTTCAAAAAGTACAATCCATACAAAGCAAGGTTGAGAAGTTCCATACTTAGTGTAACCTTTCATAGGTTCGTCTTGATTAGTATTAATTCGGACTCTGCTTACCCATTGACTATAAGTAACTTCTTTGTTTTCAAGTCTTTAGATGACAGATCATGCTGGAGTAGATGTGCTCTTGCTTGCATAAAGACAGCTGTGCTATGGAGTTTTTTCTTTTTAATCTCAAAAGTTAACGTGATTCAAGAGAGTGGTTTTGCTAATAAACAAACTGAAGCACACTTGTCATTACATTAAAAGGTAAGAAAACAATTCTGAGACAGCAAGCATAAAGGCCCAGGATCGCTGCGTGATGCCACAAGTCAACTCACCCAGCCGGACATATGTACAACAGTTTGACTCGGAAATCCTGCCCCAGTCTCGGCCTTGCCCTTCCCCCCACCCCCAGAAAAACAAAGGCAAAAACCACCAAAAGCATCTGCCTTCCCTCCAGCAGTCAGAGACGGTTCCAAGAGGTGCCTCTGCAAGGGGACCAAGTGTTGACTTTGATCTCAGGCTACCATGTGCTTTTTAAAAAAACAACGCAGGGAGAGGAAAAATCAGAATATTGACCATGAGCTCCTGCTGTCAGCGCGCCTCTTCTGGGGCTTGGTTTCCATGCGTCCACCTGTTTCCTGGGAGTAGCTTTGTCCTTTGTGGTCCATCCCTCCCTGGCTGACGCGGGTAGCACCTCACAACGGGTTGGCCAGCGCCTTTTTCGATCGCTTGATCATGCTGGGGTGGAACTCGGTGTGACGCCGTGCATGCTTTGTGAGGTGGTCACTCCTCATGAAGCGCTTCTCACAGAGTGGACAGCGGAACTGCTTCTCCCCAGTGTGGGTCCGGTAGTGGCGGGTCAGCTCATCTGAGCGGGAGAACTTTTTAAGGCAGTCTGGCCACGTGCAGGGGAAGGGCCGTTCACCTAAGAGAAGGGGATTGAGATAAGATACTGTTTAAGGATCATGCCAGAGTTCTGAAGGTCAGCCCTAGGCCCCTGACACCCCTGGGTGTGTCGTGGTGGGCTGTGCCCCCAGCCCTAAGCCCCAGCACCTCAGAATGTGCTGGCGGCCTTTATCAGTGGTCGGAGCAACTCCATGGAACGAATCTGGCAAGAAGAACCTGTCTCTGCACTGAATACTGACTTCTTATCGCTATTCTGGTAATTTGGCCCTAGTTAATTGGTTCCAGGAGGCTCTTTGTGCACCAGAAATGAGTACCAAACAAACTGTTTTGGCCAGCAAGGGTGGGAAACCATTAGGATTTGACACAGACAAGTTCTAGCTTGTGCCTGCTGTACCGAATGACTGGTACCAGTACCGGGACGAAATTTTCCTGCCAAAATGCACTGATTAACAAATTCAGTGAGTTTCAAAGCAGTTGAGTCATGCCAAGGTATGACTGTATTAATGATACAACACAGTACAATAACTATTCACATAGATTCATATTGTACTAGGTATTTTATAATCCAGGAATGATTTAAAGTTGATAAGAAAAATGCAAGTATAATATCTGATGTTATATGAGGAATTTGAATCTAAGAAGATCCTGGAATAAATGTCAGGTAGATACTGAGCGACAATCTGGAAAGAGACAGCTAAGGTTTATGAAGCTCTTAAGGTGCACCTTTATCTCATGACTGGGGTCCTTATAAGAAGAGATGTGAAAGGGCTGGGGATTTAGCTTAGTGGTTCCAGCGTCTGCCTTGCAAGTGCAAGGTCTGGAGTTCGATCCCCAGTAACCATACACCACAGTGCCAGGCATGGTGCCTCACACCTGTAACCCCAGTGCTCGGGAGAGAGAGGCAGGAGGATTGCTGTGAGCTGGAGACCCGCCTGGCCTAAATAGTGAGCTCAGGGCCAGCCTGAACAACAAAGCAGGACTACGTCTCAAAAAGAGAGCGAGAGGGAGAGGGGAAGGGGGAGGGGGAGAGGAAGATAAAGAGAGAGAGAGAGAGAGAGATGTGAAGATTAGAGCCGCAAAGACACAATGAGAAAGCAGCCATCTGCAGGGAGATGGGCCTCAGGAGGGGCCGACGCAGCTATCACCAAGCCTTGAAAATTCCAGCCTCCAGAACTTGGGACAACAGATTTCTGTTGTGTAAGCCACTTACTGCGTGAGGTTGTTTTCTTCAGTTTTGTTCAGCGGGACTAGGGAGTGAACCCAGAGTCTCCACAGTGAGCTACATCCTCAGCCCATCGTTTGAGGCTGGGTCTTGCTAAATCACTAAATTGCCCAGAGTGGGCTCAAACTTGTAATCCTCCTATGTCAGCTTCTCAGAGTGCTGAGATTACAGGAATGTACCTCCAAGCCCTGTTTAGTCTTGGGTTCTTTGTTACAGCAGGCTTAACAAACGAATGCAATAAGGAAACGGCTGAGAATCATCTCTAAACAAGCTGATATTTGTCCTCAATGGATCCCTCAGAAAAACTTGTTTTTCTGCTTTCATTCTGCGTAATTGCTAGTTTCGTGAATTTTCTCAGGGCTCCAGAGGCTGAACCCTTGTGCTAAATTTCCTGGCATTAGAGAGATGGAAGAGAACTGAAGCCCCTGGTCCAACCAGCCTCTCCCCTTGAACCGGAGAGATTTCCCTTCACCCTTCAAGTGCTACAGCAAAAAGTCCAGCAGTGACAGGGACACCGGACCTTGTGAGACGGCCTGCTTGTTCTCGAGCACCTCTGCCATGAACACACTTTTCGACGGGAAGTCTGTCTCGGCGAGGGCTGTACTGTCTGAACAGTAAGGTGGTTCCCTCTGCCACATCGTAGTCCTTCAAGTACCGGAAGACAGCCATCTTGTGTTTGTCTAGTCTCCTCCAGACCACACTATCCCAGTTTCTTCTATATTACTCCCAAGAAAAGAACGAGCATTATTATAAGAACAGTAATCACGTACATATAGGAAGAGAGTTAAGGGTTTCCCACACATTATCTTATGGGATTCTCACAGGACACCCCCCAGTCTGCCCCATCTTGCAGATGACAAAATGGAGGCTTAGCCTGTTAGATGACTTGCCCAGGGTCACACGGTTAGAGAACAGTCCAGGATACCAAGCCCTGTGCTCCGAGCCACTCTGCTGCCTGCCTCTTGTGAGTCGTGTTCCTACATTGCCCCTCACTCTGATTGCTTTCCTTGGGGTCGTGCTGTTTGCCCGGGGCCAACTTGGAATGCCGTTAACCCTGCCTGCAGGACAGGCTCAGGCCAGCACACAGCCCCCTGCTGCTGCTGACCCCGCCACCGTGACGGCAAGCAGGGCCCGCATTCCTGCTCCAGAAGAACACACAGAAGCAAAGCTCAGTGCTGGCTGTTTAATAAGAGAAGCTCACTTGCTCTTCCCTGACTGGCTTCACCTGCTCTGGAGCTGTCTGCCTCCTACTAACACTGCTGCAAGCACAGCCCAGAGCAGCTGCTTCATGGACACAGGGCACTCGGGCTGTGGTTCCCACAGAACTCTCAGACATTCCGTGGTAGGTGTGAGGAGGGCATTTTCTCACGCTTATCCTGGGAAGCCAGGGAGGAACTGCAGAGGCTGGGAGCTGTCCAGCATGGTCCATCGCAGTCACTGGAAAGGTATTCACCCCAACCCCACACACCCCTGTTTCTCTGAACTCATGTATTTCTGCAAGCATCTATACATGACTATAGTTTTTTTTGTTGTTGTTGATGTTCTCTAAGTACAGCGATAGTCTAACACACCGTGCAGTCTACTTGGGTTTTTCTTTTTTTTTTTTTTTTTGAGACAGGATCTCACTTTGGAGTTCAGGCTGGCCCCTAGCTCACTATGTAGCCCAGGCAAGCCTCAAACTCAGCAATCCTCCTGCCTCTGCCTCCCGAGTGCTGGGATTACAGGCCTGAGCCACCATGCCCAGCGCTGTGGTATGTGGTACCAGGAATCAAACTCAGGATCTTGCACTTGCGAGACAGATGCTAGAACCACTGAGCTAAATCCCCTGCTAATCTTGTTCTTGTGGGGAACCCCGTGTTGCAAAGTGGAATCTGCAGCAGCCAACTCCCTATATGTAGGTCTAGTTACTGAGCCATCTGGTGCTGGTGAACCTATGGCACACAGGTTGTTTTTCTTTTAAGGCAAAAGCCGTTAAGGTGCAAGCTGTTTTTTCTAAACCAAAACCTCAGCATTCAAGTTTTTTTTTTTTTTTTTGCAGTACTGGGGATCGAACCCTGGCCCTTATGCCTCCAAAGTTGACATAGTACTTGAGCTAAATCCCCAGCCCCTAGCATTCAAGTCTCATTGCAGTATTGGCACTTTGTGATAAACAGGTGGGTTTCAGGTTGCAGTCCAGCACCTGTCCCTGAAAGGTTTGTCATCACTGGTCCAGCGTAAATCCTCTGTACTGAGGAGCGATGGCAGCAAAACACAGGCGCAAACCAGTGATGCTGGGGAGAGCCAGGGGTGGTGCGTGACAGCGTCCCACATGGGCTGAAAGGAAACGGCAACAGAAGAGCCTTCACCTAAAACTCTGCAGAGACATGGAGCTGGAAACCATGCTTTTGCGACCTGTACGGGCTGAGCACAGTCACATTTTTATCCTCTTCAGCCAAGTGTTGAGCAAAAGGTGACATGCGAATTATCACCCCCTCGTAAGGCTGGGCTTCATGCAGCAGGGCCAATGGCATGTATGGCTTCTGTCCACCTCTTGCTGCTGAGTGGTTAGTTAATGCCCCAAGTCCTGCGTAATCCTCTCTTGGCACCCGAGAGGGACTGCTCTAGGACATCCCTAGAACGATGCAGATACATTAAATACTAAGGCTACCCAAGTCCTGCATCCAAATGATGTCTATTTGCGTATAACCTAAGGACATTTTACTTTTTTGAGACAGGGTCTTGCTATGTATTTCAAGCCAGGTGTGATAGTTAACTGATTATATCAGCTTGGGTAACAAGTGCCCGGCTAGATCGGATCAGCTCAATTCTGGGTGTGGCTTCAGGATTTACTGAAGACAAAGACCCACCCTGGGCGTGAGTGGCACCAACCAATAGGTTCATCTCCTGAGTAGAATAAAAGGGAAACAAAGAAAGGCTCACTTCTGTTTCTTCAGATGTGTTCATCTTCATCTTTGCCTTGAATGTTACCTCCTGGCTCCGTCAGCCTCCTGACACAGACTCAAACTATAGTGAGCTCAAGGCCTTCCATTCTCCAGCGTTAGTGCACTCTTCCACCACTGACTACGTGAGTAGCCACTGTAAGCCAACCCTGTAAACCCTTACATGTTCTTCTGTCTTGCATTCAATCTGTTTCTGTAGTAAGCACTGACCAATGTATTGGCTGGTAGCACAGGCTAGCCTGGAACTGGCTTCCTCCTGCCTCAGCCTGCAGGGTGCTGGAGCTTTTGGGCAGTGATCTAAACCAGGAGGTAGCAAACTATAGCCTAGCAGCCAAGCCCGGCTTGCCATGAAACAAGACCACATGGCTGAAAACACATCAAAAGAAAAATATCTCATTGGCAGAAGAAATTTCCATGAAATTTAAATTTTCATGTGCACATATAAAGTTTTATTGGAAGCGCCCACACTCACTGCTTCATGTATGATCCACGCGGCCTGTTTTCCTCTACTGCAGCAGTGTTGAAAAGCTATCACAGAGACTGTATGGGCCATGAAACTGAAAATGATTACTGAATGTCCCCTTATAGCAAGTTATCTGACCACGGCCAAGTAGATTTCAACCTCTTGGTTTACACCACAGGTTGTAAATTCTATCTTCAGGAGGGCTGGGGACATAGTTCCTCAGGAATGCAGCACATACCGACCGTGTGTGAGGCCTTGGGTTTGATCTGCAGCAGACATCGGGCACAGTGGCATGTGCCTGTAATCCCACCTGCTCCGAAGGCTAAGCCAAGAGCATCACAAGTTTGAGGCCAACCTGGGCAACTTAGCAAGACCTTGTCTCAGAAATAAAAAGGGCTCGGGATGTAGTTCAGGGGTAGAGCACTTGTCTACACAAACCTCTGAGATCAATAACCAAACAAGTCAGATCCTCTCTTTTAGCTCAGTGCTGAGGTACAGAGGGGAATGGTCAACCTTCTTCATACTAAACACACCACCAGGCAAGTAACTATCAAGCAGAGAATCTTTAAACCCATGCTTAGTATTAATGAGTGAGTTACCATCCTCTGGAGAAGAAAAAAAAACCCAGACTTGTACCTGCACTTTATTTCTGGCCTTCACAGAAAAACACACCCAGCGGCAACGACACAATACACTTTGCCATGCTGGAGCGGGGCTGTTAACAGCACAAGCTTTTCTCATTATTTATATAGCACTCCCCGCCCATTTCAGTTACAAGCAGAGCACGTCTTTCCGACAGTTTCGGTTCAGAATAGAAAATAAACTTGATCAAAAAGCTACTGAGCACTGTACAGAACGTGTAAAAGACTCTGCTGACCTGACCAGGCCTCCAGAATTCTCCTGGACCTGCTGGTCACAGGCAAGCAACTCTGCATCCAGACAACTCACGGCTGGACAGGGGCTTCCTTCCCTCAAGCGCTCAGGTGATGGATGGAGGAAGCCTATTCTCCCTGGGGGAGCTCTGAGATGCACAAAGCTCAGGTCTCCATGTGGGGTACATGGCAAACACAGGGCTCAGCGACAGATAACCCACGGCTGGCTCGCTGAGTCCACACGGCTGTGACTGAGGTCCACACCTGGCTGGAGTCAGGGAGGCCTATCTGTCAGCCATGCCTCCTTCCTACCTGCTTTTTTTCATCTCTTGTCCACATCCAAGAACGGGCCTAAAAAGCTCTACGCTTAATTGAGGAAGGAGGGTTAAAATACAAAACTGGGAGGCAGAGGCAGGAGGACTGCTGAGTTCGAGGCTTGCCTGGGCTACATAGTGAGCTTGGAGCCAACCTGAACTACAAAGTGAGACCCTGTCTCATAAACAAAAATGAAAAAAACACCACAGTTGCCCGCAGATGTACAAAAATCAAGGCAGCTTCTTGAGGAAAAATAATGGTTTAACAATAAAACTGCAACTAGAGTTCCACGGATAAAAGGATAATCTGATACTAGAAAATCACAGTGACATTATTTCTCATTTTAAAATGGTAATACACAACACACACACACACACACACACACATAATCTCTGCCTTAATAGATGCAAAATAGTATTTGATAAAATACTTTTAGGAGAATAGACTAGCCAGAAGTGCTAACCTATACCTATAATCCTAGCACTCAGGAGGCTGAGGCAGTATGACAGCTTTAAGTTCAAGGACAGCCTAGGCTACATAGAGAGTTCAGCCAGCCTGAACTACATAGTGAGAGCCTATCTCAAAAATAGAAAGAGAGCCGGAGGGTTAGCTCAGTGGTTCCGGCGCCTGCCTCGCAAGTGCAAGGTCCTGAGTTCGATCCTGGTAACCAAATACAATGCTGGGCATGGAGACTCACGCCCACCAGCAATCAATACCACATACCACAGTGCTGGGCATGGTGGCTCACGCCTGTCATCCCAGCACTCGGGAGGCAGAGACAGGAGGATTGCTGAGTTCAAGGCTTGCCTGGGCTACATAGTGAGCTCAGGGCCAGCCTGAACTACAAAGCAAGACCCTGTCTCAAAAAAAAAAGAAAGAGAGAAGACAAAGAGGAGGAGGAAGAATAGTTACTCCTCAACAAGATAAGAAAACACAGGTCTGAAACCTTTCCTCAGCAGGGTCTACAGTAAAATAAAGGCAGCAGTCCTACAAAAGTCAAAACCAAAGCACAGACACCTAACCCTGTCACTACCATTCTACACCATCCAGAAAATCTAGTCAGTGTTGATTAGATAGCAAAATATGTAAATGCTCAGAAGGAGAGATGTTAAGAAGAATAACAGAGTCTAAGTTAAAAGCACATTCATTGGTTAAAATACACTAAACAGCAATAGTTTTCTACATGCTAAGCATCACTGGTCCGAGGACGGCTGAGAATGGAAGGTCAGGACCTTCAAAAAAAGAACTGTAAAATGTTGATGTAAAGAAAATGAAGATACGGGACACCTCTCATGCTCTTGGATGGTAGAACTCAAGGTTATGACTGTAGTGATTTTGTATAAACTTGTCTGAAGTTAATGTACCATAGGAATTTTCTTTTCCTCCCACTTTACAAAAGTTCATTTAGAAGAGTAAACATAATCAACTTGCCAAGAAAATTTTGCAAAAGGAAAGTGAGTGCTTGCAATCTAGTTATTAAAATACATTATTAAAGCATATAATAAGATAGTGAAATACTGGCACATAAAAAGACAAAGTTGTGGAATAGAGTCTAAATGAATATAAATCTGAATCTACACTTGATCTTAGCCAAAAGGCCGAGAAGCAATATATAAACCTGAATCTAAATAAACAGTGTATTTCAAGTCAATGAAGAAAAAAATGTTCAATTCCATAAATGAGACATCAGGTTAAAAAAATTCAATATGCATCCATCGACCTTATATTTTTCCCTTACATGAACTCCAAACAGACATATATATAAGTGTAGGTGTAAAAAAATAAAACCATAAAGGTAAATATTTTTAGAATTGTTCTATCCTAGAATGGAGACTTTCTAAATCAAAGCCAAAATTCTATTTCAAGGATAGTTTTGAATATAAAAAAATGTTAAACTTTGGGCCAGAGATCTAGCTCAGTGGTTCCAGCACCTGCCTCGCAAGTGCTAGGTCCTGAGTTCAATCCTGGTAACCACATACAATGCTGGGCGTGGTGGCTCACTCCTGTAATCCCAGCACTCGGGAGGCAGAGACAGGATTGCTGCGTCTGAGGCCTGCCTGGGCTCCATAGTAAGCTCAGGGCCAGCCTGAACTACAAAGCGAGACCCTGTATCAAAAAAAAATAATAATAATAAGTTAAACTTCTACATGATAAAAATATAAATACAAGTAAAAAAAATTAAGAACCAAAATTATGAACTAATATAAGAATTTGGTCAGACGATAACAGATAAATTCTGTACAACAAAGAGAACACCTTATAATTAAAATGAATACTCAATTTTATAAAAGTGGACAAAGATGCAAGTAAACAATTTATAAGAAACGCTAGTGAAGTCAAGCATGGTGGCATGCACCTGTAATCCCAGCATTTGAGAGGCGAGACAGGAAGAATGCAAGTTCAAGTCTAGTCTGTGCACTTTAGTAACTTAGAGGGACTATGTCTCAAAACACAAAACAAAAAGTTGGTTGGGGATATAATTCAGTGCAAAGACTGGGTTCAGTCCCTCACCAACAAAGAAAAAAAAATCACTAGTAGCCAAGAAAAAACCTGGACTGTGTGTAAAAATATGAATAGTGACTATCTATAAGTGAGAGGATAAGGAATAACTTCTACTATGTTATTTTTCTTTTTTCTTACTGGTTTGGATTTGCTTTCTGTCATTTTCCCCTATATTTCTTGATCTTTACTTTTTTGAGAAAGGGTCTCACTGTATCACTGTAGTTCAGGCTGGCCTTGACTCACATGGAGCTTAGGATGGCCTCCAACTCCTACTAATCCTGCCTCTGCCTCCTCAGTATTACAGGTGTGAGCTACCATGCCTGGCAATTTCTTGCTCTTTAAGCCAGTACACACTTTTTTATAAGTTTTTTTTGTTTTATTTTGTTTTTTTGAGACAGGGTCTCACTTTGTAGTTCAGGCTGGCTCTGAGCTCACTATGTAGCCCAGGCAAGCCTCGAACTCAGCAATCCACCTATCTCTGCCTCCCGAGTGCTGGGATTATAGGCATGAACCACCGCACCCAGCTATAAGTTATTTTTTAAAGTTGTGTTCATATTTTTTTAAATGTTCCTGAAAACAATAGTACCTGTGAGATTAAACTTTCACAAATGGGTAATCAGGAGTATAGCCCATAGTGATGGGTGTGTGGGATAAACTGTCCATTGAGAAATTACTGGGGCCCGCTGGAGGTGTCCAAGATCTAAGGAGAGGGGAAGAGTCATTCTATTTCTCAAATTGTTAGTAACAAACCTTCTGAACATGCATCTGACCTTTCATCCCTACATCTTCTCTTCTACTTTCCCTGTATGTGGAAGAGAAATGGCCCTCATGAGAGCAGACAGAAGGCTTCTCAAAGTGGGGGCACCGCACTGCCAGGAATGGCAGGGTTGCCCAAAGAAAATTCATCACTATAAGAAGTAGGTGAGGAGTAGGGTCGTGAAGACAATACAAAGATCAGAGTACAGGAAAGTGCCCTCATCAACCAGACTGCTGGCACACATGTCCCAGATCCACCCAGACCTCAGGCCCCAGGTGCCCTGTAGTCTGTGACCACCCACCTTTCACCCCACCAGAAAGGAATACGGGCTTGCAGTTATGAGATGTGAATGGTTGCTTTTCTTCCATCCTCCTCTACCATTAATGCAGAACCACCGATAAATGTCACGAAAGAGGCCTGCAGACCTTCCTGGGTACAGAGAATTCCACATTCCCCTGCATAAGTCATTTCATTTAAAACTGGTTTTTAAGATCAAGAAATCACCCAGGAATGTTGGTGCACATTTTAATCCCAGCACTCAGGAAGCTGAGGGAGGGGGCTGCAATGAGTTCGAGGCTGGCCTGAACTACACAGTAAAAACCTGCCTTTAAAAAAAAAAAATCAGGAAGTCAAAAACCTTCTGTTTGTCACAAATACTGCTCCATCTGTAGGTGTTCTGGATGAATACAAATGCTTGATGGCTTTGAGAGAATAATCTTTGTGATTTGGATGTCCTAAATTTCAGTTTAGATGTCTTAATTTTCAGTCAGTTCAGCCCAGTCGCTACAAAGCTTACTTGTGAGACTTTACAGCCCGGGCCCTGTAGATATCTGTGGAGGTTCTGAAATGGGAAGGGGTGTGTCTCTGGAACCCCGGAAGGCACACTCTGTGGCTCAAGCCCTTTGGCGTCTAGGAAGCAAGTCTATCTGCCTATTTATTACTTAGTTGCACTTGCACAACTCCAACCTCAAGGATCTGTGAGAATGCCCATGCAGTCCAGGTGGACTTCCAAAGAGAGACGATGACTGCTTGGATTCTCAAACCAGAAAGAGCAATGTCTGGTGATGGGACACTCGCCCTCCCAGCCCCATGTCTGAAACTGAACGCGGTCCGAACGCAAAATGTGGACTGTAAGCCTACATTTTAACACAGTGAGGGTCCGCCTCTTGAATACTTTGATAAAAGACAACAGATCAGTCACAGCATTTAGAATGGGACGATGTTTTGGCTGGTAACCAGATGCCCCCACAAAAGACTCATGCACTCAAAAGTGGGGCTTTTGGGCCGGAGGGTTAGCTCAGTGGTTCCAGCGCCTGCCTCGCAAGCGCAAGATCCTGAGTTCGATCTCCGGTGGCCACATACAATGCTGGGCGTGGAGACTCATGCCCACCAGCCATCAATACCACATACCACATACCACAGTGCTGGGTGTGGTGGCTCATGCCTGTCATCCCAGCACTCAGGAGGCAGAGGCAGGAGGACTGCTGAGTTTGAGGCTTGCCTGGGCTACATAGTGAGCTCAGGGCCAGCCTGAACTACAAAGCGAGACCCTGTCTCAAAAAAAAAAAACAAAAACAAAAGTGGGGCTTTTCAGAGAAGGACGGATTCTGTGAGAATATGGAGTACTACTGGGATTAAGGCAGTCAATAATGGAAGTCCCACCCAGGGAAGGGGTGGCACCACCCACACCACCCAAAAGGCTGCCAGCCCGAGTAGAATAAAAGGAACAGAAAGAGGGCGGACTGGCTGCTTGCTGCCTCCTGCCTGCCACAGCAGGGACTATTTTTTCTCCTCGATGCCCCTCTGCATTGCCACCCTGCCTTGGAGTCAGTGACTATGGACTGAAAGTACTACAAACTGGGGGCTGAAAAAAAACCTTTTCTCCTTTAACTCATGGGTGTTGGGTATTGTGTCTCAGCAAAAGAGAAAAAAGTAGAAAAAAAAAAAGTAACCAAGATGAGGTCTTAGCAATCCTCTAAACATACAGCTAGTTCTGTGAAGACCAATTCCAGGCCCACATTAGCTGAGCCTGAGGTCAGCATGACTCTGCCTGTGAGAGACCATAGATAATCCACTCGACACCAAATCCTGAACAGGACGTAAATGCTTAATGACTGAACTGTCCTGAGATTATAGATTCTTTGAAGCTTTGCATTTGCAGTGATTTCTACGACCCCTGAATTCAACTGTTGGTGTTTCAGAAGCTCAGTCAAAGAGCAGGTGATGTGCCTAAGGACACTCTGTGTGATAGTGTGCGACCAGATTAAAACAATCTTTCAAATGACTCCTTCAATTTTGGGCACAGAAGGGCAGGAGATGTGAAAGAAGAGCCAACATCTGGACTAAAAGTAGAGAAAATTTCAACAGTGTGTTCTTCTAATTCTCATACTCCCTGGCCCTTCTTTCCATATGCATTGCCTCCAGGAGGCAGAGAGAGTTTAAAACAAATCAGTTGCTGCCTCACAAATTGTAGGTTTCAAAATAGCATTTAAGGGCCGGAGATTTAGCTCAGTGGTTCCAGCACCTGCCTCGCAAGCACTAGGTCCTGAGTTTGATCCCAGTGCTCATATACAATGCTGGGCGTGGTGACGTATGCCCACCAGCAATCAATAGCACATACCACAGTGCCGGGCGTGGTGGCTCATGCCTGTCATCCCAGCACTCGAGAGGCAGAGACAGGAGGATTGCTGAGTTCCGGGCTTGCCTGGACTACATCGTGAGCTCAGGACCAGCCTGAAGTACAAAGCGAGACCCTGTCTCAAAAAAAAAGCATTTAAAAAATGTGAAGTCCTTAAGTTTATATTCTTGATTTGCCAGAGCTCCTCACCAAGATCTGAGGGGGGTGTCTAGAAAAAGAGATTGTGTTCGAAGTCCAGATGGTCTCTGGTTTATGATGGGCCTGAGATTGTTCATCTTTGCAATGGTGTGAAGCGACAGGGATTGGGTAGAAACCGTACACTGAATGTGTACCTTTTCCTGGGCCAGCGATATTTGGTAGAATTCTCTCTCTTGATGCTGGGCAGGGGCGGCCACTGATCTCCAGGGGAAACAGCTGACAACTCTTCAGTGTGCTGTGTTGCTCAGCTAGGGTGCTTGGTAGGTGAATTAAATGTATTTCAACATACAATATTTCCAACTCCTGATATTTATCAGGGTGTAACCTCAGCAAACAGAAAAGCATCTGCACATACAGGGCTGTGTGTAAGCACTGCCCAGAGACAGGAGTCAGGCATGAGACGTCTGCTGACTCCCCACAGCATACGTGGATCTTCTCTCCCAGTCCTCTAAGGAAGTCCCCATATACACACTGCACCTCACCAGCTGACTGGGTGAATACCTTGAAGATTTCCAGGCTTCCACGTGTAGGGTAGGGAAAAGGACTATGTATTTCTGAGCTTAAAACCCTGTCTTTGGGAGAATATCACAAGAAGAAGATGTGTGCCTGGCACAGCTCAGAATCTAACGCACTGACCCACTGGGCTTCCGGAAGCCCTCTTCAGCTGAAGGTGCCACTGTGCAAGGATGGTGACACAAGCAGGAGTGTGACAGCTAATGAAGACCACCAAGGTCAAAGAATGGCATGGCACATGGACGGCCCTTGCACAATACCAGAACAACAGGTGAGCTCCTTACCCCCATAACAGGTCACTTCTAGGAGACAGGCAGAGGACCCCAAGCCCAAGCAAGTACTCTCATTTCACAAAATTTTACTACTCTCCCCAATAAAACTTTTTGGAGAAGTGACTGAGACCCTGAATTGTCAAGATAAACTTTTTCCCCCACAACAGAAATGGGAGGTAGGAACAGTGATGCCTACCCTGCCTGGTAGCAAGGTTGTGCAAGTCGAAGGACTCACAGTGATGGGTAAAGATTCTCCAGCAAGCATTTCCAGTGTTGCCCTCTGGGCTCTGCACTCTATTGGTACCTGTGTATGGCTGACACTAAATCCTATCCACATGCCATGGGCCACCATCCAACAGTTTTTCAAACTTTAACCAATGTCTGGAAAAGTGTGAACCATTAATTCTGACATCTGGTGTTCGTAACAAAACACCTCTAAGAAGTACAAGTCAGGCAAGTATGTTGGTACAGACCTGTATCTTAGTAACTTTTCCCTCACTGCTGGGATAAAACACCAGGACACCCAAAGTTTATTTAGCTCACAATTGTAAAAGAATTCATTCCATCATTGGCTGGCTCCAAGGCAGAGTGGGTTGGCAGACAGCCATCGCAGAGGAGAAACAGTTCATGGTGGACAGAAGGTAGCAAAGCAAGCAAGGGAACCAACAAGGGACGTTAATAGCTTCTACCCCTTTTCATGCTCTATCTAAGCTCCAGGATTTGGGTGGTGCGAAACCACTCAATGGACTGTTTTAGTAATCACATACCCTGGATTCAGCGTCACACACTCTAGATCCAGCCCCTCTGAAAAAGCCCAACCTACGACCACATGAGGCTAGGGGGGACATAAAGACACAAGCCGTAAGGGCTTATAATTCCAACTTCTGGGAAGGCTGAGGCAGAAAGATCATAAGCTTAAAGTCCTTGTAGGTAACAAGATCCTACCTTGAATGAAAAATAAAGTGTTGGACATGTAGCTCAGTCCTGTTACAATACCTGCCTATCATGTATAAAGTCCTGGGTTCAATTTCCAGTACTAGTAAAAACAAAGTACAGATCTGAGTTGTCCAGCCATCGTGAAGCAGCACCCGGGGCTCCCAATGGGATCTCAGGAATGCAGTCCTCTTTAGACAGGCATTCCCGACAGTATTTTGAAATACGGGAATGCAAAGGAGTTGAGAAGAAATGACCCTCGCTTACAGGGGGAGATGTGGGGCTGGGTATAGCTTGCAACATGGAGAACTGAAAGCCAGCTGTTTGGCTCTCATTCTGCTTAGTTTTACTTAAAAACAGTAATGGGTATAAAACTATAGTTGAATTACAGGTGCCCAGGGATTTAAGGCACCTTTATGTGTTTTTGTAAATTAAAAAAATTTTTTTTGTTGTTTTAAAGTTTTCTTTCTTCTTTTTTTTGCAGTAGCAGGCTGGGTTTGAACTTGTGATCCTGCTGCCTCAGCCTCCCAGAGTAGTGGGAAGAGACATGTGGGCCACCACACCCAGGTCTGTATTATTTTTAAAGTCTACTTTTTACTTCAGCTTTACAAGAGCACAATGAAAAGATATCTGAATTTCAGTGACAACCACTACATAAACAGTCGTCTTCATAGGGACCAGGTCTATTAAGACATAGGTTAATAAATGCTCCTGTGAGCACGACTGATTTCTCTGAGCATTAAAATGGACAGTCAAGCGAATGGCTCTGAAGGTCACACTGCTGCTGCTACATTTGATTCATGGGAGGCTGCTGGTCTCTGCTTTCAGATCATTCACTCAGTAGGGCCTGTGAATATGTGTCAAAATATTCAGGATACATCAAAATAACCTATGTTCTGCAAAGATCATTCTGACCATTTATTTATGGACTTTCAGGTTGGATTACAGAGATTAAAGAAAAAAGTACTCTGTTTTGTCTCCCATTTTGTCAACTGCTCTTTGGAACAGCCTGCTTACGGGTCTAATTGAGCTGATAGAAGGAACAGATGTAAGTGTTGCCTGCTGTGCACTTATTCCTAGTAGCACACTCTAAATTTCCTCTTGGAACTGCTTCCCCACTCCATGGTTCAGAGGTGTTCCCTTTTCTCCAGACACAGGAGGCTGGATGTGACAGGGACTGATTTCTGGAAGAGCACAAAATCTGAGCTCAGCCATGGAACGTACTACCTGGGACACACTGCAACGGGCAAGTCTTCCCACAGGGCTGGCTTGACTGGCAGGACCAAGGCTGGCCATTTCAGAGAGAGCACCACTGAGAAAGAGCCTGGCCAAGAACGAAGCCGGATCAAAGACAGCAAGGGTGAGCCACAGAAAGGGAGGGAGAGAGACAGAGAGACAAAGAGAGACAGCAAGAGAGAGACAGAGAGAGAGAGCGGGCATGAAGCATCTAAACCCAGCAGTACTGAAAATGGAGATATTCCAGTTGTATCTGTAACTCAAGCTGATAAACACACACACACACACACACACACACACACACACACACACATATTTATGAACCCAATCCAAGTTTGGATTCTGTTACATGCAACCAAGAGACCTGACAAATACAGCTATGGATCCAAAATTGATTTTTCAACTGGAAAAGCAGCAGCTTTGGGGTACCTATGGAAAATATGGAGTAGGTATTGTCAAGAGTCCGAGATTTCTGCTGGCTCTGTTAACTAAATTTCATAAAAGCCAGCCAGAAGCCAGGCCAGAACAACACATGAGTGGAAAACTGAAGACAGGAGACTTTAAAGGCAAATCCAGGAGAACCATGCAAAACACTGTCTCTTCCTGAGGGGTCAACAGCCACTCATGCACAACTCCAAGCACCTAAAAGCAAGCTTGGAAAATTCCACTGTAACCTTGGACAAGGTTAACTCACTGATTCCTCCTATTAAGACTAACAGCAGCTTTCTATTTCACAGGAATGTAAACTGTTTAGCTTTGAAGTTGGCATATGATACATGTTTGACATTATTTTTATTCACAATACTCCCAGAGCTTACTATCACCATTTAGTATAGCTTTTTACATTTAATAATCACCATTATTTAAATGAATACGATGCTGGATTCATGTGGAAATCTAAACAAAAGTCCTAAGAATCCCACATCATTTATTTATTTGTTTAGTCTGGATTTCACTATGTAGTTCAGGGTGGCCCTGAACTCACAGCGTGGCCCAGTCTGGCCTTGAACTTGTGGTGATGGCCCCGACTTAGCCTGCTGAGTGCTAGGATTACAGGTGTGTATATGACGCTAGAAGTTATTGATTTCTAACAGTAATAACATTCCATTAAGTGGCATGTGCATGCTAAATGCCTTAAATATCCCCTCTGAATTCAGCCTCATAAAATCTCATGAATACATAATTACTGATTCCATTTTACAGGTGAGGAAAGGGAGGCTCAGAAGGGTAAGTTTTGCTTGCGTTCTCATTAAAGGGTGGCGGAAGTAGGATTCAAACCCATGTGTGAGAAGCCCTAAGCCTGCCCTGGTACCTCTGGGCTAAGCCTAAGACCTCTCTGAACGCCCCTTGTACTCAAGTTCTGCAGAACAGGCTGGGCTCCTGGCTCAAGCCCCGGCAGGCCAGGCCTTACTCTGGCCACCGTCTCATCAGTTGGCTTCCCTAGGGCCACACAGAAAACCTCTCTCTCATCCTGCATTTCTCTGGGCGAAAAAGATCTCTTAAGATTTCTTCAAGTTCTGAAGTGTCTGCCACCCGCAGGCGGCCTTTGGAGGTTGCTCTCTGCTGACCGGCTGCTCCCAGTTTGGGTCAAGTCACGTCCTGCAGAGGTGCCCTCTTCCTCCATGATCAGCTCGAGAAATGTTCACGGAACACCACTGCCTCCCTGTAAAAACCCTGTCATTAATTTTGTATGGCTTAAGTGCCAACATTTCAATCTACAGGGTCTGCCAAAAATGTATACTCACTTCGGGAAAAGGCAAATAATAAATGTCTGGAAGATGATGACCACCATTTTGAGTACCTCTTGAAATTGTAGAGGCCAGCGCTGTATTAATTGCATGATGTCTCAGTAAATTTGTATTAAAATATTTATACAAATTTTCCTTTTCTTGAAGTATATATACATTGGGCGGGGAGGAGACCTGTATTTAAATAATGTCATCATTTCTAAAAAGCTCAATCTGGTCAGTCAGAGATAAACTCCATTCTCCTGTTTAAATTTTTGGTCATTTCCGATTTTCTTTTTTTGAGACAGGGTTTCTCTGTGTAGTTCAGGCTGGCCCTGAACTCACTTTGTAGTCCAGGGAACCCTCAAACTCAGCAGTCCTCCTGTCTCTGCCTCCCAAATGCTGGGATTACAGGCGTGTGCCACCAAATCTGGTATCTGTGGTGTATGGTACTGATTGCTGGTGGGCGTGGGTCACCACCCCCGGTATTGTTGCATATGGTTACCAGGATCGAACAGGGACCTTGCGCTTGCTAGGCAGGCGCCGGAACCACTCAGCTAAATCTTCGGCCCCAGTTCCAAAATTGTTAATAAATCAAACTCAAGGGCTGGGGATGTAGCTCAGTGGCAGAGCACTTGTCTACAATGCACAAGGCCCTGGATTCCATTCCTAACACAGCGAAGAACAAATACATGTTTAAAAATAAATTCAAACGTGCAACAGTTCTGGCCTCAAATGAGTGAGCTAACTGGTTCTTGCTGCTCTAAAACCTTTAGATCTCCTGTCCAGATTCCCATGTCTCATCGAAGGATTCCAAAGTCCAGAATGCCCACGACAATGCTAGATGAAAGGGAAGGAGCAGGTACCACTGCAAAGATAAACCCGGATGGAAAAGGCGGCCTTGGGAGGCCCCGCAAACAACGATGGCTGCCTCTCACTCTAGGAGTGAGATGCATTCTCATGAATAATAATGTCAGCCCTATTATTTGCTGAGGGGACTGCTTGAGACTGGGATAAAGACGAATGTTTACTCTTGGTCTTAATGCACCAAAAAGGTATTAAAGTTTCAGGAGGATTCCGGGAAGACAGGAGCAGGAGTCTCCCACAGCTCTGCCTTGGGCTGGTCCTAGGAATGCCGCTTCCACAGAGAAGAGCAGAGGCCACCAATACACTCTGCCTCTCCCCTTTCACTTGGTTAATTCCACTCAGCGGTTCTCCAAGCCCAGGTTAAAAAATGTTAACCACAGATGGAGAGCCTTGGGAAAAGGATTGAAAACGAAGCACTCCTGAACACCCACAGAAACAAGCTCAGAGCCACAGGCGTTAGCATTTCCTCTGCCAAACCGCCCAGGGTACCTGCTACCCTCCAGTGTCTCAGAGGAGGCAGAGTTCCTGGAGGTCAGACAGGCCCAGAGCCACAGGGGAGACGGGTGGCTTCAGGACGCCAGCAGCAGGCCTTGGAGCTCGTCCTGATACAAAAATCCTCATCCCTGTGACACCACGGGCACATGCTCTTTACAGACAAAATGGTGGACGACACGACCTCTCAAGGTCGCTTCCAACCTCCAGTTTCTATTCTTTTGATATTGAACAGCCGCACCCCCCAGAGCTCTGAGGGAGGCCTAGGCCTGTGACTGACTTCCAGCGGAAAGCGGCCGAGGGCCAGGATTGCTCCAAGACCACTGACAGTTTTGCACTTCTTTCCCTTTTGAACCATCTGTGGGGTTTTTAATTCCTTCTTCTTTTTCCTTTCGCCCCTCCTTTGCGCGCATGTTGCATAGAAACAGAAAGTGCCTTTGTACCAATTACTGGGCACCAATTCACACTCTCCGGCGGGCGGGCGCTGGGCTTCTGGAGAAACATTAGGAAAAGGTGGGAGGCTTCTAGCTGTGGAGCCGCCGCCCGCTGCACACTTCTTCCCCAGGGCTGAGAGCACAGCCAGAGGGAGGGAGGGGGATCGGAAAGACTTGAAAGACCGAACAAACACAACAAAGCTGTTTCTGTTTTTGTTTCTTTTTCCTTTTAAATCAAGATTGCTCACGATCATAAGACACTTCGAAATCACACTGACAGGGCTTCCATGCCCAGCTGTTTCGGGGGCTCCCGAAAGAGGACTAGGAAATCATCCACCCACTCTTCTTCTCAGTGAACTTATTCGGGAAGACCACTGTCAGCCACTTTTCCAGTGTGTCATATGATGCTTCTCCCTGGGAGGTTTCATCTGGGAATTTCCCAGACGCTGCAGAATGACTAGTTCTTAGGATACGCGTCAACCACTGAGAGAAGAATGTAAATCGGACCCTCCTGTTCACGGTGGGCCGCTTCAGGGCCCCCTAGTTACATCCTGGGTCTGCAGGAAATGGGGCCGCCCCATCCACACAGCACTGTTTACCGGTGCCTCCCTCCGCCTTCCGCAGCCCCATGACTCCTTCTCTCTCACCGCCCACAGAGGATCGGAGGAAAACCCAGGGGAGCCCCTTGTGAACTCTGGGAAAGCCGACTCCACCTGGAGTTGTGCTGCGACACAGGCCTCCACCGACCTCACCGACGCTCCTCTGAGACCACCCTACTTCGTCACTGCTTGGATGGACAGATGCGCCAGTGGACATACAAGGAATGAAGATCAGCAGCTGGTTCTTGCCTGTCTCCTCTTCCTGAGACTAGAAATAACAGGGTCACCGCTCCCTGGCCTGAGGAAGAGACGTCAGCGTGGCACCGGCCGTCTCTCCCTAGATCTGACGGGTCTCTGCCTCCCATCTGAAACCCAGAAGCAACCCTACGACGGGACTGTGACCGCCATCTTCTTCCTCTCAGAGGGAAGCCACCTGCCTGGAGCCCTCTGCTCCCTGCTCCCAGCTGAATCCTAGAGATGTCAGACATTCCCACTAGGGGTCGCATGGGGTGGTATGGCCCCCCAGGGCACAAGCAGGGGTCCTTCTAAGGGTGAGAACAAAACTGTGCTATCACAATAGTATGTGGCCTTCTGAAGGACACAATCCATAAAAGTACATGAGGTATCAAAATGTCAGGGGAGTGATAATTATGGTATGGACATCCACTGTGGGGAAAAAGCAGAGAAACAGGACCGGGGTCAGCCCTTCTTAAGCTCGGTTGCATCTACATCTTGATGAAACCTGTCAGGTTAGGAGATGCCATTCCATAGCGCCTCTGGCGGCCTCTGGGAAGAACGGGCAGCCAGGATGCCTTCCTTAAGAGGGGGAATCGGGCCTCCATTCCATTCATGAAGAGAAGAAAAAGGGGTAAGGACTGGGCAGGAGCCATTCGTGAGCTGGGCAAAGGCACAGCCTTGCTGGCACCCCGCTTCCTTCCTATGGAGGTGGTGCTGGTGCGCCCTGATCATAGTGACCCACTCACCTGAGTTCATCGTAACGCCACAGAACAGAATTCAAGAGGCACAGAACCCAGGGCCTGTACAAGTCAGCTTTTTCACTGGGACAGACCTTCTACCCTAGATGGCTAGAAAATCTATTCTCTGGACAGGAAGAGGCTATGCAGACCTTCTGCCAGGTGTAACCCAGGAGAATGTTTAAACAGGACAAGCAGAAATGAAAGGGGACACTTGAGGTCTTCCCAGCTCTCAAGCCTTGTTTCACATGTGCTTCCTTTTGCTTTATTAAAAAAATGTTTTTCAGCATTGATCTTGATTGCACACACTTATAATCCTAACACTCTGGAAGGCTGAGGCAGGCGGATTGAAAATTCAAGCCCAAGTGGGGCAAATTAGTAATCTACCAAGACTTGGTTTCAAAATGTTAAAAGAAAACTAGGCATGATATTGTATGCCTGTAATCCCAGCACTTGGGAGGCTGAGGCAGGAGGATCATCATGAGTTGGAAGCCAGTGTGGGCTACACAGTGAGCCTAGGGCCAGCTAAACAAGCGCAAGACCCTGTCTCAAAAAAACCAATGATAATACTAACAAAAGGATGCAATCCAGTGTAAAGAACCTGGATATAAAAATAAAATTCTATAAAACTCCCATAGTTGGGATTTGGGGGTTTCTTTTTTTTTTTTTTTTTTGAGACAGGGTCTCACTTTGTAGTTCAGGCTGGTCCTGAGTTCACTATGTAGCCCTGGCAAGCCTGGAACTCAGCAATCCTCCTGTCTCTGCCTCCCGAGTGCTGGGATTACAGGCGTGAGCCACCACACCCAGCGATTTGAGGGTTTCTTAATTTCAGAATCCTCTAACCAGTGTCATCAGGTGAAGCCATCATCGCCACTTGAGGACAGCTGACTTTAAAATAGGCTTAGGAATGAAAATAAGCAGGCAGGAAAACAAGGCCTACATTTTTTATCATAGAGATAACAACCTGACCACATCGGCCTGTTCTGATGGTGTTCTGGAACTGGGATTCAGCTGTTTTCTTCACCAAAGAACAAACATACCTGCTCTGTCTTTGGGGGTGTGGGACCCATGGAGACAGGGTCTCCCTAAGGAGTCTATGGTGGCCTTGAACTCACAGTGATCCTCAACCTCAGCCTCCCAAGCGCTGGAATTACAGGCTGTACCACCTCCCTGGCAGGACACACCCCTTTGCCCTCCACCCCTAAACCTCAGATTTAGAATAAATTTAATGCCACATTTGCATCTCCATTCTTTTTAAAAGGTTTTTGGCTCGAGATCTATCTAAATGGCCCAGGCAGGACTTAAACTTGTGATCCTCATGCCTCAGTCTTCCTAAATGCTGGGATGACAAGGATGTGCCACAGTACCCAGATGCCTTGATTTATTTTCATGGAAAAACACCCAAATACACTATAAAGTGTCCAAAAAGTCTGGAAACAGGGAAAAAATTGTACTTTTACAGCTTTTTTCTCCTCTTCATTATTAACAATGGACCCACTATTTGAATCTTGGAGATATATCACAAACAGATAGCAAATCTAAAATGTGAACTGATATACTGCTTAACAAGATTCTTGGGCTGGAGATTTAGCTCAGTGGTTCCACTGCCTGCCTAGAAAGTGCCTGGTCCCTGGTCGATCCGGTAACCACATACAATGAAATGATATTGGGTGTGATGACTCACGCCCCCCAGCAATTAGCACCACACCTCACAAAACCGGGCTTGGTGGCTCACGCCTGTAATCCCAGCACTGGGGAGGCAGAGGCAGGAGGATTGCTGAGTTCAAGGTTTGCCTGAGCTACATAGTGAGCTCAGGGCCAGCCTGAACTACAAAATGTGACCCTGTCTCAAAAAAAAAAAAAAAATTCTTAGCCAGGTGTGGTGGTACAAACCTATAATCCCAACATTCAGGAGGTTGAGGTAGAAGGAGTGAAGTTTCCAGGGTACTTTGGCAATTTTTGAGACCCTGTCTCAGAATTTAAAAAGGGCAACATGTTGGGTATGGTGGCACACACCTGTAATCCTAGCATTCCACCAGGGAGGTTGAAGCAGGATGTCAGGAGTTGGAGGCTAGCCTGAGCTACACAGTAGTGAGTTCAAGGCCAGCCTAAACTATTTAGTAGGAGTGTGTCTCAAAAACAAAAAGCAAGGGCGTGGAGACTCACGCCCACCAGGAGTCAATACCACATACCACAGTGCCGGGCGTGGTGGCTCACACCTGTCATCCCAGCACTCGGGAGGCAGAGGCAGGAGGATTGCTGAGTTCCAGGCTTGCCTGGGCTACATAGTGAGCTCAGAGCCAGCCTAAACTACAAAGCGAGACCCTGTCTCAAAAAAAAGCAAAACCAGACAAGAACCAAAAAGGCCAAGGAGCTCAGTGGCCGAGCACTTTCCTAGGTGGCCCTGGTCCAATATCCCGCACAGCAAAAAAAGAAAAGAAAAAGACAAAAAGAACAAATGATTCAAGTCAGTGGTTGGTAGGCAGGAAGCCTGGCCCAGTACTGCTGAATCTTTTGATTTTTTCCAGAGAAGCCAGAACTCTGGATTTGAGTCCTGACTTTCAGAAACCCTATTTGGCTAAACCAAACAAAGCCACAAAGCATTTTCAGTAGCAGGAGTCCATTTGGCAAACCCCAAAGTAACTTTCATAGGCTCTTAGAACTTGGAAACAAAGGACAAATCAGAACCCTGCTCGGGAGGCCTCGACTTCCTCTTTCCTCTCAGTGCACTATGGAAAGAGATACACTGAGTCAGACGAAAAAGCTGTTGAAATGATTCAACATGCAAAGCTGCTGGCCCGTGGAAGTGGCAGCTGTGTGCAGCTCAGTACAGGAAGGGACCAGGAGAGATTCCCAAGGGAAGGTCGGGCAGCGCTAAGCAGGGGGTGTGGCTGGGAATTTAGCTCCTGAAACTCTTCACGTGATGCAGACCTGCGAAATGCTATCTGTGCCCACCTGCTCTGACTAACAGGCAGCGGAAACTCAGAAGCTCCTTACCAACCACCCTGAAGTGAGCTGTTGTCTGGATCTTCCAAATGCAAGAAATCTCCAGAACCAGTACACAGAGGATCCCTAACCTATACTCCCTCTGGCAAGAGGATGCTTTCTGGCAACGTTTACCAGAAAATACTGGGCTTTTGGTCCAACTGTGCACGAGGAAGCAGAGCTCCCTGCAATGAGCATATCTCTCCTTTCAGAGAACTGACTGCAGCATTAAAATGGGACGGACATCTCCCTTCCCAGCCTGGACTGTGGAGAAGGTTCTCCACAGACAGCTGAGCCTACTTGCTGCGTTGAGAATTAAAGAGCAGCACGCAGGCACGCGCACAGAAGCAGCCATGTCTATAAATGCCTAAGAAAAGCTACTCAGCCGAATGGGCCAGAATGTTTGAAATCCTGTTCTGGAGCTGGACAGACTCAGAAGCACTGCCTCTCCGGCTGCAGGAGCGGGCAGCTTCCTGAAGGAGAAAATGCCTTTGCTCAAGGTGGCAGTGGGTGTCGATGTGAACAGCCAGCCCAGCTCCCCGAACATGGCTGACAGGAGCAGGCCCGCCCAGCAGCTGTTGGTGAGTAACACTCAGCTCACAGACCCCGCTTCACCCCCAGAGCCACGCTAAAGGTCACATCCCCAGCACATGCCGTCCGCCAGCCCTAGACACACACACTTCCGAAGGTGCTGTTGGATGAAGCCTAGGTGCTGACCCCACACAGAGCCTGATTTTTTTGTGCGAATCAAGGAGGAAATTCAGATGTACTGCAGTGCCAGCAGCCACCCCCACAAGAATCACTTTCCAAAGGAAATACAATATGAGAGGCAGTCATATATCCTTTTAAAAAGCAGAGCAAAACAAAAGCTAAACTCCGAGTATGATCTGGAAGCCAAAGGCCCAAGGCTAAGTGTCTTAAGTATCAAACCTTTACACCAAAAAAATTTTTAAAATTACAATTCTTTTCCAAGAGACTCCAAAAACCTCTTTAACAGGGTGTCACAAGACACAGGGAAAGGTTATCAGAAGACCAGGCTCCTGCGTCGGAACAGCAATTATAAAACGGCCTTTCTAAAGATGGTCAGACAGCAAGCCTGGGTGTGAATGTTTTCCAACTTTTTCTGTGCACACACTGACTGACCAAGGTCCCCGTAAGTCTGCAGACCCCGTTTTACACGCATGTCTTTCCAGCCACATTCACCCACCCAGCTCGGCGGCCCGCCCTCCCGGGGCGTGATTCGACCTCGACCTAGCGGCCTCCAGAACGGAACAACATTCTTACAGGACCTTGACCTCCAGGCAAGGACCACACCTCCACGCAAACCACTCCATCTAGGGGTGGAGGATTCGGCCTAAACCACGCGGGGTGGGGGTGGGGCACCTCGGAAGGCTAACTAGGTAAAGTTAACCCACCAACCATCATTTGATCAAACTCCCCTGCTGCCTTGAGCAGTGTTATTTTAAACCTCTCAGGGGACTCTTGGCCAAATTTAAAACCACCTTGGCAAGCCCCGAAAGTAGCAGACATCCAGCTAAATGAGTCCTTAGTCATCCCTAAAAGGCTCCACGGAAAGTGCGCCGCTTTCAACACCGCCCCCCCCCCCAACACCTGGCTTCGACCACTTCGCTGCAACCCCACAAGGTATTGAAATAAAAGAGATGCCATCTGACTTCCCTGCGGCCACCGTCTTCCCAAGGTGGGGTGGCCCGGCGGTGGCGAGAGCGGAGCCCCGGGGGCGGGGCGCGCCCGGGGAGGAAGAGAGGGGCGGGCCCGCTCCCCGCCGAGCCACGCACAGCACTTGCTCCGCTCGCCAGTTTAAGGCTTTCGGTGGCTTCCAGAGGCGGGGGACAATTAAGGAGCTTCCCGCCTCTGCGCGCCTAAGTCGCCGCAAGCTTTAAACAGCACCCTCTCCAAAGGTCTGCTCTCTCTAGGCCGAGTGCCTTGTCCAGAGGGCCGAGGCACGCGGCCCGGCCAAAGGTTAACTAACCCCGGAGCGCGGGGGAGAGGGCGACGCCGCTAACCTGTATGCACTCTGTAATGGGCTTTGAGATGGGAGGATTTTCCATAGACTTTCCCACAGCCACTGTAGGGGCACTTGTGCCTCTTTTCGGAGGCGTGTTTCCCCTTCGCAGCCACTCCAGGGTGGAGGAGGGAGAGCGGGCTGGGCGCGCCGCCAGGATCCTGTCTCTCCTCCGGGCTGTGGGAAGGACTCGACCCAGATTCGGTGGTCACGTCGCTGTCGGATCCCATATCCTCATCAGGACTCTCCAGACTGTCGCTGCACACCGAGGGGGTCTGGATGGGTCGGTACTTGTTCAGGTCCAACAAGCTCTTGGCGATGGTGACCAGTGTGCAGTAATCCTTCCAGGTGTCCCCCGGGTCACCGTGCTCCTTGGTCACCTCGCGCTCAGGTAGTCGCAGTCGCTCGGCGTCCGGGGCGCCCCCATGCTCCGGCACCGCAGCTCGGTTCGAAATGGAAACCAGACACTGGGCAGCGACGAAGTCCATGTAGGCGGCCGCGGACATGGTGCGGCGACAGCAGCCCCGGCGGCGCGGCCAAACTTGGCGGTGGCTGCGGAGGTTGGGCTCGCCCTGCCCTGGCTTCGGACGACTAGCGCGGCGCGGCGCGGCGGCCAAGGGGGCGGGGGCGCGGGCGCTTCCGACTCGCAGGAGCGCCGAAGCGACCTCAGCCCCTCATCTTTACGTAACCGGCAGCGCCTCCGCACGCAGCATCCACAGCCCCGGGCTCCGCTGCGCCGCCGCCTGTCGCCGCCGCCCCTGCCCTGCGCCTGGCGCGATCCCCCCGACGGATGGACTGGTGGGCGCGCCGGCCCTTCGGAGCCGGTTCCTTTGGAAAGGTGCCACACGTGGCGATCGCAAGTTTATTCGACTGAAAACGCCCCCGAGGCGCGGCGAGAGGAAACTGCAAGAGACGAACACGCCCTCGGCCGCCTCTCCGTTAAGCCAAAGCCCCAGCACGTTCACTCGACCACCTCCACGCGGGGGACGAGGGCCGGACAGTGCTCCGGATCTAAGAGACACTTTTCCCCCAGTCCGCGGACGGTTTCTGAGCGCCTGGTCTGGCCGGTCCGCACCTTTCCGGCATTCTCTTGCTCAGTAACAATTTCGCAGAATCCCATCACGTCACAATCCTAACCCCCTCCAATTGGCCAGTGGGGAGGGTGATTCAACTCTGTTTACTCCCCCCCAGTCAGAACGGCCTTTCGGTGGAGAGGTACGTCCAGAACTGAGGCGCGCGGCCAATCCGACAGTTCCGTTCCGCTGCCTCGTGCTACCCCTCCAGCCCGAACGCTGACATTTAAAAGGGTAACAGCCGGGAGGCATCAGGAAAGGGGCCGCTGCTTATCCTCTGGTGGGCCGTTCGGTCCAATCGCCGCTCCGGGGCTGTTGGCTCCTGGCTCCTGTTCCTGCTTGCGGAGATCCGGGATACATCTCCCCTAGTCAGTTGCTCTGGTTCCTATGATTAAAAAAAAAAAAAAGACAACTTCAACTTGGGTTTTTCCAGTCCCCAAACAGTTAAGTGACTTCCTGCAAACGCTACAGTCCCAGCAACCAGTCTTCCAATCAAAAGTAAGTCGGTTGACGTCACTGGCATCGGCTCAGCCAATCAGAAGGGCGTTTTGAAAGCAAGCGCTCCAACCACTCTTGCGAGGAGCAGAGCTGTAGAGAGACTGGAAACATCTTTGTATTTTGTGTAACCGGCAGAAAAGTTGAGATATGGGTGGTTGCACAGAGGTGATGAGTAAACGTAGTGTGAATCTATACCATTTTTTGTTCCACAAAGGCCTCAATATGTCAAGACAAGCTGCTCCACAGTAAACACGAACAAGAAAGCATCAGTTGGTTTTCTAGTTTTGTTTTTTGGGACGCAGCATAATTTTAAGTAGAAAAATTCTTACACATTACCTGTTACCAACTTTGGTAAATTCAAAGCTACCAAAAGTTGTACTTTTAAAGCAGTTTTTACCAAGTAATTCTTACATGGAAACATTCAATCTTTCTCTTTATCCTTTTTTTTTTTTTACTTTCTTGGCACAATTTATTTCAAATAAATTACTTTTGTACTACTGTACACCTATCTTAGCCCACCTTCAAATAAAGAGAAAAAAAATCAGTCATTTGTTTAATTTTTCAAAGAAACATTTTCTTTCCGGAGCTGTCCCGCATGATTATTGGGCCTGTTCCCTCTTCTGCGCTTTCCAGTGTTGAGACAGACACAGAAGAGTGACTTAGCGACCTTTCTAGGTAGATAATGGCACAACTTAAGTGGAGATTTTTGTTTTTTGTGAAATATTAACTGCGCTCAACAGATTCTTAAGAACTGGAACCAGCTGGAGCGTCTTTGCTGTTAAATATTGTGGCATTACTTGATCAGGTCTCGGAGTCTGACTCAGCTTGCTTCTCTCGCTCTGGTTAATGCTGGGGTTGTTTTCTGTCTTTACAGCAGAGACAAATATCAAGGGCTAGGCTGGTCTCTCTCAGGAGATAGATTTAAAATATACTGACTTGCCGGAGGACTTGCCTGTTTCTATGTGGTATGGATTCATGAAATGGAACCCTGACTCACTCACTGTTAACCTTCAATAGGATTTGTAAAAATCACAACAGGTTCTTTGTCTCTCAGGGAAGGGTCCTAAATGAACGCAATTTGAAAGTCAGTGTAGCTGGGCGTGGTGACACAAGCCTGCAATCCCAGCCCTCAAAAGGCTTGCGCAGAATTGCTGGGAGTTCTAGGCAGGCTGGACTATGCACTGAATTCAAGGCCAGACTGAACTATATAGCAAAACCTTTATTTTAGAATTGCCTTTATTTTAGAAAAGAATTCACTAAATCCCAGGACAGTTTGCCTACTTCATGATTGCGCAGGGCAAACTCTGGCTGAAGGATACGAGACTGCTTAGAAACTCACCCTTGCAGTTCCTCTGCAAGGCCCAGCATAGACACCCATGGGATCTCCCCAGGTCTCTGTGATGATGGCTTACGGAGCATCCCACCTTTTTTTTCTCCTGGTATTAAGGATTGAACCTGGGGCCTTCATACTAGGCTACATCCTCAGCTCTTTTAAAAAAACTTAGTCTGGGCCTGATGGCATAGGTTTGTAATCCCAGTGTTTAGGAGACTGAGGCAGAAAGACAGCTGCAAGTTCCAGGACAGCCTTGGCTACATGGTTAGTTCAAGGCCATCTTAGAATAGTGAGACCTTGTCTAATAAATAAATAAAAATTTAAAAGCCTGTTTTAACATCAGTTGTATTACTTTTATAAATTATTTTGGGACAGGGTCTCACTAAATCATCAAGTTATCCAGATTGGGTTTAAACTTTTTTTTTTTTGAGACAGAGTCTCACTTTGTAGTTTAGGCTGGGCCTGAGCTATGTAGTCCAGGCAAACCTCAAACTCAGGAATCCTCTTGCCTCTGCCTCCTGAGTGCTGGGATTACTGGCGTGAGCTACCACGCCTGGCATTGTAGTATGTGATACTGATTGCTGGTGAGCGTGAGTCACCCCACCCAGTATTGTTGTATGGGGTTATCAGGGATCCAATTTGGGACCTTGGGTTTGCTAGGCAGTGCCAGAACCACTAAATCTGAGCTAAATCTCTGGCCCTGGTTTTGAACTTTTGACCTTTTCATCTCAACTCCCCTTAGTGATGGGATTAAGGTGTAAACTCCCACACCCAACTCCAGATTTGTATTTTAAGTGGTAAAATACATGCCCCAGGTTTATTGACAGCCTTAGGTTTACTATCAGCATGAAAACAGATTTTACTCACATGAATTTCTTTTACACATTGACCAACATAACTGCTAGGTGACTGAGAGAATCCTTTAAACTCAGCAATTCTAGAATTGTAGAGACCTCGCTTCTATTTCTTTTCCCCATCACCCGTGCTCCATGTATTTATCTTTTTGCCATTCAACTAGGCATGGAGAATATGGAAATGCAAAGTGCCTCTGTTCTTCATGACATTTACATGTTAAAAACAAATAACAAGTAACAATTCCTACAACAGGTTTTTTTCTTGTGTTCAACACAAGGAAACGTTACGCCGTTTTGCCAGCATGTGGTTATCTCAATTAAATTTTGGTGATGCCTCAAATTAAAGAATGATCTCTAATTAAAATGCAGAATTTATCACTAAAGTATATATATATATATATATATATATATATATTGTCACATGAATATAAGAGATCTACTTTCTCCCCGTTTGTCTTTACTATATCCATTTCAAATCCATACAAGCCAAGTGGGCAAAGCAAGGAAAGTCAGCGCTCCTAGGTTGTGTGTTTTTCTCTCCACATTCTGCCTAAGTAAGCCTTGTATTGTCCAGGTTCTCAAAACAGAGGCTTATGGGCCTGGAGCCAGAACAGTAAGCGGTAAGCCTTGTTTTCTGTATGCCCTAAAATAATTACCATCCTCTCCCCAGAAGCAGAGCCCAGCTTTCAGCAGGGGCTGGCCAACGTGGGAACCTCAATCAGCCCCTTCAGGCATTTCCCTGTCTGTGAAACTGATAACACTAGGTTGATACAAGCCCCTTCCAAACTCCAAATACCTAAGGGATCTTAAAAAATCCCTAGGGGAAGCCGGGAATTTAGCTCAAGTGGTACAGCGCCTACCTTGGAAAACATTCCTAGGGGAAAAAAACGAGAGCGAGACTTGAGTTCTTTAAATACCACGGCATCTGCTGTGGATCCAACCGTGCTCTCTATGGCAGTGAAGGTCAGAGTGCCTTAAATCAATATTTAATGAGATAGCAGCATAAATAAAAATTTGTCTAAAATCCCTTTTTTCTTAATTTCGTTGTTTCAGTGATTCTTTCTTCAAACTGGTTGGTAGGAAGGGACTAAGAGTTCGAAAAATCAGTTCTTGGCAGGTTGAGTTTTCCACTGTGGCCGAAGTTGTCTAGGTTTCTGGGCCCTTCCCCTGGAGTTTTCAAACTGCGAGAGACGCAGGATTCCGCCTCAGGCTGGTCTAATAATCCCCTGGCGCTCAAATTAAAATAGAGATGAATTTTGGGTAGAGTCGTGTTCTCTCGGCACTGTACTGAGTCCCGCCGACTTGGGCTTCGCTCACTCTTTCCCGCTGGGAGGCGTGGACCGTGCGGGGCAGAGCTGCCAGGCTCCGGGCAGGCAGGAAGCGAGCAGATGGCCCACTGGGGGTGGGGGCCACGTGTCAGGCCGCACTCTGGGCCCGATCCAGACCAGTCCCTTCCTCCCGGGGCCCAGGCGCCCAGCTTCAGCGACCCCCCCCCCCGCCCGAGCACAGGGCCTTGCTGGGGAGAAAGTGTTCATTTGAGTCAAAGCGGGAGAAGTGGCGGGTTTAGGGAGCGAGAGGCGGGGCTGGGCGTCTAACAATGGCCGTGTTCCGGGACTCGGGTAACACTCAGGTGCCGCAGCTGAGGTGAAAAGCCTGGCGCTACCGTCAGTTGAGGCCCTGTGCGGCTGGTGCGAGAAGGGAGCCCCGTAGGCGCGAAAACTTGCACAACGCCCTACTTTCCTCTCGCTCCACTTAACAGCCTTCCGCACAACTCCAGCCCTCTCCCTTGCGGCGCTGAAAGGCCACCCGTCCATGCATATGTAGGAGGGTAAGTTTAGCTCGCAGCCCCCCGCGCTCCGAGCGTCCCAGCTCGGCGCCGGGTGAATCACCCGCGCTCGGGGGCGGGCGCTGGGCTCCGGCTGCAGACTGGCGGGCGGCGCAGCCATTCGCGGGCCGCGCGCTCGGTCCTGGCATCGCCCTTTTAAAAAGTCTTCCGCAGGCGGCCGCCGCCGCCGCAGCAGCCGGAGGAGGCGAGCGAGTTCATCTGAGGACAGCCCCAGTTCTCAGAAATCCCTTCTCTGCTGGAACATCAAGCTCCCTTTACTGCAGTTGAACAAACTGCCCTAGATTGGTGGATGAGGAACCCGCCCCACACTCGTGCAAGGAGCTCCGGGCGCCCGCGCCCACGTGAGCTAACCTTGGAATTAGCCCCTACACCTGGGCGGGAGCTGGGGGCGCAGGTGGGCGGCACTCGGCCCGGCCGTGGGCTCGCACCCTTTGCTGGCGCTGCGGTCCCGCCGTCCTGTTTCATAACTACAGCGTGGTCGCACTTAAAAACCTCTCGGGTAAGGAGGGGCAGGGGTGCGCGGGGAAAGGGCAGGGTCCCTTTCACCCCACCCTCTCGAGAAAGAGGAAAACCTGCCCCGTGGTCCCCCGGGAACACTGCGGAGTAGGGTGTCGAGATGACATCAGCTTCTAAACATAGCCCGCACCGCACCCCAACTCTGAGCGCCGCGAGCACGGCGCGGAGGTGGGGGAGGCGGGCGCTGCTGTCCCCGGGCGGGCCGGCCGGGCTGCGCGGGCGGGATGACTTTGCAGGATTCGTGCGCTCCGCCTTGGCACGCAGATCTTTCCCGCGACGGCCCGGCCGCGGGGTTGGGAAACATTCCTGTCATTCCGTGCTCTCCCCTGCCCCCCAAGACGCGCGCGCGCGCGCGCGTATACACACACACACACACACACAAGTGCACATGCACGCAGCTCGGATCCAGCGTCTTTTTTAGTACACCGTGCTGGGACCAGCCGCGGCCCCCGGCAGCCCCGTGCCCGCCTCGGGGCTGAGCCGGCCAGGGGTCCGCGGCCCTCCCGGTGAGTCAGAAGGGCTGTTTCCTGCGGTTGTTGTGGAACAGTTTGTCCTTTTTACCCACCCCCTCCGCCCCGTCTCCACCCCCTTGGTAAATATAGCGCTCACGTTTCATCATCTCTTTGTCCAACGAGCGCCAGACACCCCGGCCCGCGGCCCCCGCCGCCGCTGCCGCTGCCGTCGCCTCCTCCCGCCCAGCCGTTACCTCGCCTGACCCCGCGCGGGCGGGCGGCCTGCTGTGGGCCCGCGCTGCACCCCGACGCTTCCCGCGCCCCGCTCACCCCCTACTTCCAAGCCCCCCTTCCTCTGCGTCTGGGTCCTCGGCCCGCACCCCCTGCCAGTGTCCTGGGGAGGAGGTCGAGGCGTGCGGGGGTGCTGGGAGGTAGACACCCCCGAGCCCAGCCCCAGGGGTCAGCCCCGCGCCGGTCTGCGCTGGGTGTTTCCGACACCACCCCTTGCCCAGCCTGCTCTGTGACCCCCCCGGGGGCAGGTGACAGGCCTCGGAGACGGCTCCGATTCACGGCCCGCTGGCTCGCCGCTCGCCGCCCGCGGTGGGCGCCTGGAGAGCCGCCCCTCCCCCTCCCGCAGTCGGGGCGTAGGTGGAGGGTCGGGAGAGGCGAGCGAGTGGGGACAGCCGGGAAGTGCGTGTTTGCTCCGCGCTCCTCCTTCCCACTCCCAGTTGCGTTTCCACACAGAGAGCTTCCCACGGGGACGGAGGCGGCTGCTGTGCTCTGCACGCAGGGAACTGGCTCTCTGTGGTCTCCTGTTTACTTCCCTGTGCTGCTCCTCGTCCTCTCCTCCCCGCCCCGGCACCCCCGGAGCAGCTGGGAAAGGGAAACCTGCTGCGAAACACTGCAGTCATGGGACTTCCTGGACCGAGCGTGCCCCAGGCTTGCCCTGGCCTGCCCTGCCCTGGCCTGCCTCGCCCTGGAGCCGGGAAGGGAAGCCTGGGGCTCCCTGCAGCCTTTGCTCTTCTTCCCCACCCCCTCCCACCAGCTACCTTGCTGTGGGGCCCTGCCTGCCCGACTGCCGTTTTGGCCGGGGCTCTGGGCCTCCTCCATGAGCGGCCACCTGTCCAGGGAGAGGCTGAGACAGCTGACGGTGTCAGGACACTGCATCCGGGAAGCCGGGGGGCTCGCTTGGCCACCACAGACTTCCTGTGCGTGACGGGGTGCCCAGGGTTCCTCGCTGACCCAGGCTTTCAGGCAGCACCCCCAAACGTGCTCCCCAGGACACACCCTCTCCTTAGGGAGTCTGACGAAACCTTCCTTCTCAAAGCTTTGGTCCCAGCAGGAACGGATTCAGCCTCTCCCGGCAGAAACTGAATGAACAAAGGAAGCCTCCCAGCGAGGCTGGGAGAGCTCTAGCTTGGGGTGCCGCCTGCCTGAGGCTCACCCCATTTAAAACCCACCTCTTCACCACCTCCTGTGCCACTGCCATGGTTACCAGCTCCCCGTCCTTTCGAAGCACTTGTGTTGCCCGGAGGCAGAAACAAACAAGGGCATTTTAAGTGTTCTTTTAACTGTCCAAACACTGCCTGGGGTAGGAGGGTAGTGGTGAGCGGGAATAGAGCTTCCCACTGTTCTGCCATTTCTAACGCCGGGACCCTGATGGCGTCTCCTACAGTGGACGGGCTTGTCAGCTAGAAGGGAGAAGGAAGCTTATTGAGAGACCAGAGAGTAGTTTGCAGAACAAGCAGGATTTCTCACGTTAGACTCTCCCTATTCCAGCTATAACCACCTACCCCAGCTGGTCTGATGGACCTGCCACCGGCCTGTGCCACCCTCTTTGTGACTGTCATCTTGAGGCTCTCTGGCTCCTCGTCATTCCTCTGACTCACAGCCCCAACCCCCACCCGCTGCTTTTAACATTTTCGCCTCCTGGGAGACTCATGACCCTTGTGCCTGAAGGACAGACAGCCTTCTTTTCCCTCCGCAGTATCGTCAGTGGGTATCCTAGACCTTTTCATAGCCAGAAGACAGCGCCACCTCTGACCTCTTCCTTTCTGACTCCTCCTTCGGACCAACACCTCTTTCTTTGCCAGCTTATTTGCTCTAATAACCACATTTGAGCAATTCTTTGATGCTGTCTCCGCAGGATTTATCGTGTCCTCCTTCCTTTCCTCGTGCTCCGTTTACACTTCGTGGTCTGCCCCTGCGCGGTTCCGTATACCTCCTCCCCTCCTGGTTCCTAGGACTAGCAGCCTAGCGCACTGGACAAAACAGAGCTAAGTTTCGCCGCTCTACGTTTGTGCTGTGAATCCCAGCTGGGCTCTCCGCACTGCCCTGGTGCGTTTCCCTGGTCGGTTTACTTGCCCACACTCTGAAATAACAACATTGCACCTTCGGTCCTGGAAGAGACAGCACTCCTCCCCTACCTCACCCTGAGTGGAGAACCTCGCTCCTTTTGTCACTGAGAAAATAAACACAGTTTGATGCAAAGGACTTCACCTCCCACCACCACACCTTCCACCCTCCGGGTCACGGTCACGTGACACGGCATCTGCTCTAGGGAAGGCGAGGCCTCTGCTTGACCCCAGGATCTTATCCCCTGGGAACTCTTGCTACCTTTGGACTAATTTATTCTTGAGCCTTCACGTGTTGTGATTTAATCCCTAATGTGAGTGAGTGAAAGGGTAGAAACTCAGACTGGTGTTTAGAGCAGGGGCCTTTGGAAAGATTGGCGTTAGATGAGGTTCCTCTGGCGCAGACCCCATTAGACGGTTCCTGGCGGCTTTCTCCACAGAGAGGGGCACAGACCCACTGACCTGTGGCCTCACAGACAGGTGCCCACTCCGCCTCTCGCCAGGAGGTGCTCTGCGCGGCTTCGGGCCTCTTTCCCTTGTAAAGTGGCTGCTATGGATGTTTCGCTACCGCAGTGAAATTCCCCTCTATGTCTTGCTCACCAGTTACACGCTTCTAAATCATTCACCTCTCAGAAAACGTGTGTACACCTTCCTGTCTCGTACATTCGCGCGCGTGTGCCCCCACCCCATCCGCTTCTGCAGCGTTGCTCCATCTGCCGCGCTCTTTTTCCGCACTGTGTGTGTGCACGCTTCCTGTGCGCGGATGACACACAGACTTCACCCCGGTCCCTGATGGCCCC
>PVIC010011073.1:0-42131 GCA_004025085.1 Thryonomys swinderianus
CTCCAAATCCTGTGGAATCCAGAACAACAATAACAACAACAATCAAAAACACCATACTGGTTTCACAGATGACAAGGTAAACTATGGCATTATTTTTGTTATATGCATGTGTAATTCCAGTAAACTGACCCAATTATTTGCCTCCAGCCACCTGCACTGCCTCTACCATCTTGAGATCAAATCACAAGCAGGCAGGGTAGGTGAGGCTCGCTACTCTCCACCCATCTTGTGGTTGGTGGAGTGATGGGGTACCACCATTCACAGCCTCTATTACTCAACTCACTTTCATCGCCTACCACAATTGCACATCCCTACTGTCAAGTTTTAGGGGACAAAATAGTTTAAGCTTTTTTTCTATAGATTGTACCTATCCCACTAGAAAAAAGTCTACTATTCTCATATAATCTAGCAAATTAACCTGTATTTCTTGTTGCATTAGCACTGCATTTCTAGGAAGACTTTTTCACATTTGGAAAATAACAATAGGTCTTTTTTTTCAGGATATCTTTTAAAGCTTCCTCCTTGTCCTCTGCACTTTTAAGGACAAACCCACCAACAAGGGCATCATGATTTCATATTAATTCTATACAGTGTTAAAATGGAATATAATGTCCTTATTTTGTGTTAATATCCAATCATTATGCCCTTCACTTTTAGTCACAATATCTTAGCCATCATGTCATACATATGTCATACATTTATGTCTTATACATGTATATATATGTATATATGTAAGGCTTATATATATAAATGGATTGCTCTAATAATAAAATTAAATTTAGAGTGTTAAATCCTCTCCAGGTGTTAATAATTTTGAAGATTAACTTCAAGATGACAGCACGTATGAGTCTAGTTTTCTTCTATTGGTACATATACTGGTGTTGAACTAGGCTTGTGTAATTATCTCCTATATAAAATTAGTCCTTGAGTTTCTCTCATTATTCTCTTCACCTGTGATTCCAGTGCTGCCTCACCATGATCATGTACCCTCTCTGGTCTCATATTCCCTTTTTCAGTCTAATTTTATTTTTATCAGATGCCTCTCAAGTCTCATGACAACAGTGCTTGATAACCAGCTCTTGAAAACCTTTCAACTAATCGAAGGCAGAGAGCAATTTTGTTCAAACTACATCACTTGAAGAGTATACATCTATCATTTTCCTGTAATAGAAATATTCTTACATGAGCTTAATTTAAAATTTTTAATTCATAAAACCTTTTGTCAATTTCCACAGCTTTTCCCACATGTAATTGGTCAAAATGCAATCAACATTGTTATTACAGTTTTTTTAAATGCCATTTTATCTTTCTGGCTAAATTTCCAACCTCTTGTTCAAACCTCTGAATCAGTGATGATGAATCTCTTAGACCTTTCAGTGATACAAACAGCCTGTTGAGCATATGTGCCATAAGTTTGTGACCATTGCTCTAAATGACCCATGTATCATGATGTTTAATGATTCATTAAAATATGTATGAAATATACTCATGTGCGTGTATTATTAATCTCCTATCATTTACATGTATTATCTTGCAGTCTCATATATATATATCTAGTCAAATTGTATTTAAAAGTAAGACATGACAACTGAAAGTAAAGAGCAAAACCAAAGTCTCTTCAGGAGTTGCCCAATACAACTCCACTCAGGACAAATGTGGGAGACTAAGTATTGAGAGCAATCTACAAATTCAATGTAATCCCCATTAAAATACCATTATTCTTCACAGAACTAGAAAAAAAATCTTAAAATTCATGTGGAAACACAAAAGACTCAGGATAACCTAAATAATTCTAAGTCAAAAGAACATGCCAAGAGACATCCTAATATTTTATTTCAAATTATACTATAATCACAGTAGCAAAAATAGCAAGGTGTTGACACAAAAATAGACATATAAATCAGTGGAACAAAACAGAGGACACAGAAACAAACCCATGCAACTAGAGCCTTTTGATGCTGAACAAAATTATATGTTGGAGAAAAGATAGCCTCTTTAATAAATAGTGCCGGAAAAATTGTAGAAAAGGGAGACTAGATCCCTAATTTTCACTCTGTGCAAAAACCAAATCAAAATAGATAAAAAAAAAGTCAACTGCTAAAAGAAAAGGCAGTAGGAATACTTGAAGCCATAGGTACTGGCAAGGGCTTCCTCAACAGGATTCTAATAGCAAGGAAATAATTGGAAGAATCAATAAGTAGGACTACATAAAATTAAGTTTCTGCACAGAAAGGGAAAATCTACCAAATAAAGAGACCTGTAGAATGAGAGATCTTTGTCAGTTACTCTTCTGACAAAGGATTAATACCTAGGATATACAAAGAAGTAGAAAAGAAAACCAAAACAAAAACATTTTTGACATCAGAAAAATAAAATACTCCAGTCATTAAACAAGCAAATGAATTGTACAGATACATCTCAAAAGATAAAGTGCAAATAGGCAAAAAGATATGAAAGAATGCTTAATATTGTTAACCATTAGGGAAACATAAAACAAAACTATATTGAGATTCATGCCAGTCGGAATGGCTACCATCAAGAATACAAAAAAAAAAAAAAAGGCTGGCAAGAATGTGGGAAAACTGGAACCTTTCTGCACTGTTGATGGGAATGAAATTAGTGTGATCCCCAAGGAAATCATGTGGAAAATCCTTAGGAGATTCCTCCACAAACAAACAAAAAATCCCATAGCTATTGTTTGATCCCGCTACACCACTCCTTGGTATATAATGCAAAGAATTAAAGTCAGCAAACTATAAGAATACCTACTTTTATTGCAACATAGATCACAATGGCAAAAATATGGAGCCAGTGTAGGTGTCCATCAACAGAAAAATGGATAAAGAAAAAGTACAAAGTGATGTGTTATTCAACTATAATGAAGAATAAAGTTTTGTCACTTGCAGGAAAATGGATGGCACTGGAGATCATCGTGTTGAGCAAAATAAGCCCGACTCAGAAAGACAAATACTGTATATTATACAGAATAGTAGAAGGAAGATTATTTTTAGGAGGAGAAAAAAGGAAAGGAAGAGGAAATGCAATAGAAGAAAATAGGGAGGATACATTGAAACCTAATATTTTGTAAAATTAATAGGCACTAGTCATAAAATGACAAACAAAAGAAAAAAACTTGGCACATAACCTTAATTGACATAGATATTTCATTTCCCCATCAGTTACCATTTCATAATAATGACAAAAGTAAAAATATCATAGTTCTTGCCCATGTGGATATCATATTGTAATGGAAAAAATTGACATTGGAAATAGCTATCTACAACTTTGAAGACATCACAGAAACTCATTGTTCTTCCTATTTTTCATGGAAAGAAAACAACTATACCTAAGAAAAAGAAAAGTACCTTGCCAAGGTTATAAGACCAATACATGGCAACAAGTTGGCCAGGACTCACACAGAAAGAAGGGAGATAAAGTTAAAGGACACGTGTTTTTCAAGGTGATTAAGAAGGAGTATTAGTTAAGAGACTCCTCTTAGCCACACAAGCTCCTCCTAAGTTCCAGTAACATTTAATACATAAAGTTGCTTTTTGACAGATGTATCATAATAATTTCTCCCTGACAAGTAAAAAACATTTATTTTCCCTCAAAAATTAATACAAAAGGAACATAACATAGTTCCTAATCATAAAAAATAGTAGTAAAAGTAAATGATTGTGGTTTTGTGTATGTGTGAGGTAGATCAGTATCCATTTGCATAACTATCTTATTCCTATATCATATGTCATATGAACTCCGGCTCTTGATCAAAACAAGTCTTGACGGGAGCAAAACATGAACAGAGAAAAAAAGTCTTATTTACCAAAATCCAGTATCTAAATTAGGAGTTTAAGTATATTCAAAGTAAAGCTTCTCTCTTAGTACATTAAACTAGTTTATACAATTAGAATGGTATTTCTTGGCCTTCCTTTTCCAGTACAGCTCCCAGAGCTCAGTTAGCATCACATAGTTGTGAGTCATTAGACTTAGCAGTTTGTGTCTATCATGCAAAGAGAGGCAAACATCACACATACAGCTTATGCACTGTTTACCTGTTAAATCCATGTCTCAATAGGATATTTAATGAAAATACAAACATTCATTATCTTTAGAATGCATTAACACTCATTCATTGACTTATTTGTTGAAATATTTGCTGAGTGCCTCCCATGTACTGGAAATGTTCTTTACATATTCAACAACTTTCCTTTCTTCCTGTGGCTCAGACCAAATTCATTTGTAACTTACATGGTTGCCCCACATAGCCTAACTAAAACTCAGTAGATTTAAACTAAGCTTGATCTCATTCTCCTTATAAGGGATTGATTTCCTAAGGGGTATAAATTCCAACAGTGTTCAGTGAGAACTGAGAAGTCTGCAGGGGCAAAGGGGCTTCTGGAAAAAGATTTCTGTGCTTTTAAAAAAGAGTTGTACAAGGAAGAAACTGTCTTGGATGGTAAATTCTATGGGCCAGTGTGGCTAGTCAATAGTCCCTACTTACTCAGTTGAACACTAATCTAAATGCTGTTGTGAAGGAATTATATAGATGAGATCAACTCATCCCCGCAAGTCCCAGCCCACCAGTTTACTCTGTGGATTTTGGTCTTATCAATTCCTACAACACATAATCCAATTACTTGAAAAAATGTATATATCTCCTTCTGGTTCTGTTTCTTAGCGTGTCCTAACTGGTGTACTATCCTTTTTCAGTCTCTGTAAATTCAGCTGAAAGAGTTTAAATGTGGAAAGAACCTGAATCTTTGATAATCCAAGTTAATCAACTCTTAAGCCTTGCTTCTTTGAGACTTCTTGTAATGTGAGAAAATAAATCTTTTAGTTTTTTAAACCATTTAGAGTTGGATCATCTGTTTCATGAGGCAGAAAACAACCAAACTAATACAGAAACCTAAAAAAAAAAAAACCAGTTAGTACCCTATATCTAATTACAATTAGCTAACCACAAAGATTTTAAGATAATGATATATCAGTGTTTGAGTTACTTTATTTTCAGATTATGAATAACTTTCTTTCAATGGCTAGAGCATTGTACTAAATGAATTCATTTAAGAGCTCAGAAAGTAAATATTACTTTCTATAGGACTGATATAAAAGTAAGAAAGAGGTGGTGACAGGTTGTTTCATTCTGTCCAAGGAAACCACCAAAAATAGTATTTATATTCAGAAAGCAATAAATTGTTTTGAAAGCTTTTGGAAATTATTGAATACTTGTTCTTTGTTTTGTATTTTTAAAGTCTTACCAGAAAGTATCATCTGCATACCTTATCTGCATCTGCCTAGTTTAATTGCATCATAACTATTTTAGGTCTATCCTATATCAGAGGGCATAATATCAAAAAAATCACAAATAGCTATGATTCCAAGAATGTGTGTAGGTGTGTGCAAAAAGCTTGCTGTCTTCTGCACGGAGCAAGTGTTGCAGGGCAGTATATGCTGAATTGAAATAAACTCACTTGAAGCTGTGTAATCTAGTTGCTAAAATTTGGTTCTGTGAGCCACACACCTACGGAAAGGGATGTGTGACAGAAATATTGAATACTCTGAGAAGGAAAAGCCTACCTTTCATGGTTGCATCATCTTTGCAAGTTAATCATTTCTAAAAAAAAATTCAGGCACTTTGAATAACAACTACCCAGATGTGCAAGGCAGTAGGTGAGAGGGAGCCTGGGACGAGCTTCAGTGCAATTTGTGGGGTTCTCTTTCCTGGACCCACTCAGTGAACTTAAGGAACATTGCAACTGCATAGTTTTAAAAACTTTTTTGAACTTTTGTGGAGTGTGATTTTATATGGAAGTTCAATTTCCTTATTAAAAGAGAGAGGGTTTTTTGGTGTATTTTATTTAAACACACTAGACTTTTACAACAGACATTTACACTGAACTGATTTTCCCCTTCTATCCAGTAATAAAACGGATAGTCACTGAACTCTTGACACGTTCTCAGTGGGTTGCTACTAGGGTTATAAGGAGGGAGAAGAGGCAGTGATTTCCTGTTCAAAAAGGATACTATAAAACATGAAAAACTCTTTCTTACAGAATAATACTTGTACAATTTGATTCAACAAATGCATATGAAATGTAACATTGTAGTCAAATTCTCTTTTCTGAACTGATTTCGAAGATTTTCAAAGGAAGATCTTAGAACTGCATTTGAACTATGCCAGATGAAGAGTCCTAACAAAAATGCATACTCTGGTTCACAGAAACACTCTCCAGGATATACAAGTCACTTGGGAAGAGGATCAAATGTCTTCTTTCCTGATGAGTTAGTCTAAACTTCCTGGTAAGATAACACCCCTCATCCCAATAAGGTTAAAAACAAAACAAGAAAACCCTTGATTCCATTTAGCATTATATATTAAGTGAAACTCCTTGAAATAACTTGTTTACCTATGAACTAAATATCTATTTCAGTGTTCTCAAGATGTTGTCTACTAACCACTAGCAGAAGAATCTGTGGAATGTTTCACAAAACAGTACATTGTTGGTCTCCTCTAGGTTTATAGAATCAAAATGTCTGGGGCAGGGCCTAGAACTTTATTTTCTAACAAGCTTCCCAGGTGGTTCCATGTTCACTGAGGTTAATTAATACAGAGCTTCTGATGTTGGGCTTTATACACACACACACACACACACACACACACACACACACACACACTTCTAACTCTCTGTCTGACTGGCTGATCCCCGCAGACCTGAGTGGAGCATACCAGCTAGAATTGCTGCTTCTCTGCTTTTTCTTGAGCCAGTTGACTTTCTGGCAGCTGATGGGAGACAAGGAAGAAATGGAAGGATTTATTTCCCAGGCTGTTCCATGTTATTTGCCCTGAGGACAGCACTATTTCCCTAACCTGTTGCATTTTCTAAACAGTCTCTTTGCAAATAAACTATCTTCCAATCAAATGTAAGCATGTCATTTATTTTCTGTAGAAATATTCACTGAAATGTGACTAATAGTATTCTGTAACTATATAATAATTTGTTTTATAAATTCTTTTTATGTCTTACTTCTACAACATATCCCGATATAAACAAAACAGTATTTTAATGTTACCATTTTATGAATGAGAAAATTAAGGCCAAGAGAACTATTTGTGAAAGTTCATCCAGCTGGTGAGTAAAAGAATCAGAGAGGAAGTAAGGATTAATGAATGACTCGTCTGAGAACTCTTGACTTCATCAAACTGCTAGGCCCTCCCTTGCCACTGCATGTCACAAAAACTGATATCATTACTTGATATAAGTGCAATAGACAGATAATCCTTTTTTTTAGACTGAGTTTCACTTTGTAGTTCAGGCTGGCCCTGAGTTCACTATGTAGCCCACACAAGCCTCGAACTCAGCAATCCTCCTGCCTCTTGCCTCCCGACTGCTGGGATTATAGGGGTAAGCCACCACATCTGGCAGATAATCCTTTCTGTGACAATGAAGACTAAAAGTCAGAGCTCAGTGTAGTTTCCTTATTTGTTTCATTAGAGATGGTTGTAATAATTTTCTAAATTTTTAAAATTTGGCTTGTGCCAATATGTCTTCTTACAGCTCAGCTCTGACCACCTCTCTTATTGTTCGAAGTTTTCAGTGGCTTCAAAACAATAGCTGAGACATTGCAACATCTCTTTGTAATGCTGCAGACCTTGCTTCAGATTTATTTCTTCGAATATCTTTTTAAATACTCTGCATTCTGGTGCCTTTAAATTTCGTCTTGTCTTACGTCTCTGGCTACCTCTTATCTTCATGCTTCGCTGGTGTTATAACACCTGAAATACCTTTCCCTGTCTGGCCAAGTTGTCCAAATACACTAAGAAGCTACTTCTTCCATGAAATCTTCACTGATTCCTTATTGCCCATATTTTCTCATGGTAATTTCCCCTATTTTGAACTCCTATGCTAACTCTATGTCAGTTTTTTGCGACACTTAGTACTATTAGGATTATTTATATTGCCCATCTATCTCCCTATAAGAAAGTAAGATCCTGAAGTGCACACAGGTTGAAATGACTTGGATCAAAGAATTATTGGCAGGGACTGTTTATATTCTTCATGACAAAGTAATGCAAAACAAAACAAAAACCTAACTGCAATAGGCAGAAGGACAGGCGGAAACAAAGGACTGTTGAAGGTAGTGATACAAAGTAGTGCAATGAAGGCTTGAATAAGACTGAATGAGGATGTGACAACCAAAAACCAGCTGAAGTTGGAAACCAACAGTGAACTGAGATGAATGGATATTGGCATGGTGTGGAAAGAGATCAAAAACAGGCAGAGTTACATCAAGATTGGCTCGACTGACCTTAGGGAAAAGCTTCTGAGACTTAAGATACTTTGGAACGACTAATAATATCAGGAATGTTCAGTAGTAGTCCTGATTGGAGTGGGAGAAATTGCCTCAGAACTGTAGAAGGGGTCTGGCAGGTATTCAGTTTGGCGACAGGGATGGCAGTGCTCCTGGACAGTTCCTCTTTCGATGTGGCAAACATGCAATGTCCATGGGAAGTACTGATACTGATAGCATGTTGTTTAGGTTGTACTTACAATTCTATCTACTTGCAGCAGACTCTTCCTAGTGCAATTATATGCTGAACATCTGATTCTAAACTTAACAACATTTGAACTGCAGAATGAGGCATTGAGAATGCCTGAATTTTTTTTTGTTTCACTAGGTTTTTAAATGCTTTACTGAACAAGTCTAATTGTTCAATTTCTCTGCCAGAAACTCATCACTGGTTAAATGAATTCAGTAGTATTAACTTCAAAGTGATATTGTGAAGTTTAATTAATGACTGTCTTATTTATAAATCCTTACAAAGAATTGTTTTACTTCAAACCTTCAAGATGAAACCAAATTGAACTCGAGTCTTTTTGTGTCAATGGCTTTTCAAAAGAAGCAGGCTCTTTATTTCCCTGCAGGGAAATCAGTGTAAACATGGTTGGAATTTATCTAAACAAAAGAATGCAGCATTTTCATCATTCCACAATGAAATGGAATTTTTCTTGAAAAGGAAGTGCTTTCCTAGTCAGTGTTCAATTTCTACTTGATTTTTGCCTTCTCCCACTGCCTGTCAATTATCTAGGACTAGGGAACACTTAGATTTAAGTGGTGAGCAGAGTTTATCTAGGGAGACAGAATCAGGACAAAGTTGCATATTGCATTTATCTTTAAATTTCTATTCCCTTGGTTGTCTGTGGCCTGTAACTATAGCTAGATGGTCAAATACTGTTTTTTCATATCTACCTCTCCTGGGGTATGTGGGTAAATGCCAAAGAACAAAATGACTGGAATAATACTTTTGAGAAATACCTCCACATTTTGAGAACCCATTCACCATCTCACTCACTGACAAATCTATGTAGAAATCTTGTTTGGGTCCCACACAAAAATAACTCCACAGTTCTCTGTGGTATTGGGCCATCTCCTGTTTTTTGTTTTGTTTCATTGTTTCAGGGTAAAACAAGGTTAGATAAACCACAGTATTATTCTACTGAAATCAAGGTTACAACAAAGGAAGAAAAGGTTGGTGAATGTCAAGGTCAGTGGTTGTGGAAAACAGAAAAGCGTAGTGAGCGCTAAAAATGGAAGTGTGGTTTTGGCAAATTGTAAAACAGGTAGAGGTTCCCTAAAATATCCCCTTGCTTTACCTTTACCACATACTCCTTCTCCTCTGCTCCATCCCAAAGCCCAGTGATTCTCTTTGCCCTTAAATTTCAGTGAACACTAAACTTCCATTACTAAAATATTGGCTGATGCTTCAGAGATGTGTGGGGATACCTTTGGTTTAGGCCTGTGCAGAGATGACTGTGGGCCTCTACATAGTCTGGATAAAAAAGTGGGGGGAGGGTTACCTTTGGTCCAGGAAAGACAGGTTTGGATGTGGGTAGATATCTTCACTGGATATGGGAGGAAGATGATTTTTAAATTCAAACTGTAAAATTTTATCCACTGTATAGCTACTAAAACAGCTGTATTTGAAATCTTGGAATCATAGGATGTAGAGAATTTCCTATCCTACTACTTCTGAAGGCATAAAAAACCAAATTATTACAGCTAGCAATAAAGTGCTGGTTGACTGGGATAACCTATAGCTTTTGGATTCTGCTCCCAAATTGATTTTCAGTATGAAAACAAATCTTTTCTTATATTCAGAATCAACTTGTTCTTTTTAATATCAGTTTGTGTGAGGAACAAGGTTCCAAAGTACCAGAAATCTCATACAAAATCATGCTTTGCCAGGCGTGGTGGCTCATGCCTGTAATCCCAGCATTTGGGAGGCAGAGATAGGAGGATTGCTGAGTTCAAGGCTTGCCTGGACTACATAGTGAGCTCAGGGCCAGCCTGAACTACAAAGCTAGATCCTGTCTCAAAAACAAAAACAAAAACAAAACATGCTTTGCAAATATCCAACCCAATTCTGTAGACTCAAGAGGTTTAGATGGCCATTGTAATAGTACTGGTAAACTTCATAAAAACACTCACAATTTTAGCATCTTCTCCTCATGGAATTATAATTTCTTTTGGTTTTCTGGCTGTAAAACTTTTCAAGAATAAAAATGGGAAATGCTTTAAAAGTGTACTGTTTATATTCCATGCACTTATTCTGTATGCAATTTATTGGTTCATTATGTAGGGAAACTTTTTTTTTTTTTGGTGGAAGGTATATATGGCTATATCCTTATCACACTGAAGAACCATGGATTAAGAAAAGCTGAAAAGAAAATAAGAAAAATAAATTTTGCCTTTTATTTTACAGGGCAAATAAATATTGGATTTATCATAGGAGGCCTATAAAGTATTTTATAAGCAATACATTTTTAATCTCCTAAGAAGGCAGCATGCTATGTTGTAATAAGAATCAGAGAGTTTTTTTCTTTAAGTAGCTCTGCAATATTGGCAAATACTGCTAGTTTTTGACCCAAAAGCCATTTTTTCCCCTAGGCTAATAGTTGCTTTTGTTAATCAACTCTCCTTTGCATTGGCAAACCTCAACTTCCAGAGAGGCAGATTGTTCTTTGTCTCCAGGGGTTAAACTGTAATTTGTTCAAGGCAATCATAGCACACCCCTCTAATTTTCAGTGAGTGGGATTTGTCTGCGTTTTGGCTAATAAGATCAGAGGAAATCATGTAGGACCTCACTTGAAATTTCTTCTTTGCACTTTTCTTAAAAAATTAAATTTTTCACACCTGTAATCCCAGCACTCGGGAGGCAGAGACAGGAGGATTGCTGAGTTCGCGGCGGCTTGCCTGGGCACCATAGTGAGCTCAGGGCCAGCCTGAACTACAAAGCGAGACCCTGTCTCCAAAAAAGCAAAAAAAAAAAAAAAATAAAAAAAAAAATTAAATTTTTGGTACATCTTAGATATATAAAATAATCATGTTCATCATAGGGAATTTGTACCTGTTCATAATATATCTTGAATTTTTTTCCAAAAAAATTTCCCACTTCCCTTCCTTATGAGAAACTTAATGAAGTGATCCAAGCCAGTACTGGAAAAATAGGGGAGGTGGGTAGCATCAAGAAATCTGGGATGGCCCAGAGGGTTAGCTCAGTGGTTCTGGCGCCTGCCTCGCAAGCGCAAGGTCCTGAGTTCAATCCCCGGTAACCACATACAATGCTGGGCGTGGAGACTCATGCCCACCAGCAATTAATACCACATACCACAGTGCCAGGCGTGGTGGCTCACGCCTGTAATCCTAGCACTCTGGAGGCAGAGACAGGCGGATTGCTGAGTTCAAGGCTTGCCTGGGCTACATAGTGAGCTCAGGGCCAGCCTGAACTACAAAGCGAGACCCTGTCTCAAAAAAAAAAAGAAAGAAAGAAAGAAATTTGGGATGTGTTGCAATATGAAGTATATAATCAGTGTCTATGAAGTGTCCTTGTCAGGAATGTAAAACTTGAATCAGTTTATAAGAACACAACCAAATCCAGATTGTGTGACACACTGTGTATCAGAAAACTGACCTAGACTGTTAAGCATATTATTCCTTTTTTTTGAGACAGGGTCTCGCTTTGTAGTTCAGGCTGGCCCTCAGCTCACTACGTAGACCAAGCAAGCCTCAAACTCAGCAATCCTCTTGCCTCTGACTCCTGAGTGCTGGGATTACAGGCGTGAGCCACCACCCCGAGCATTGTGGTATGTGGTATGCCCGATATTGTTGTATGGGGTTACCAGCGATTAAACCAGGGAACTTGCGCTTCCTAGGCAGGCACTGGAACCACTAAGCTAAATCTCTGGCCCATTAAGCATATTATTCTTATAAAAGACATTTCAAAAAAGGTTTAAAACCTACTAAGCTTCTAGAAGATCAAAGGTATTTGATTCTCAACTATAGTTTTTAGTTTGTTTGAGACAGGGTCTCACTTTTTTTTTTTTTTTTTTTGAGACAGGGTCTCACTTTGTAGTTCAGGCTGGCCCTGAGCTCACTATGTAGCTCAGGCAAACTTCGAACTCAGCAATCCTCCTGTCTCTGCCTCCCGAGTGCTGGGATTATAGGCGTGAGCCACCACGCCCGGCCAGGGTCTCACTTTATAGTTCAAATTGGTCTTGAATTCTCAACTATACCTTAGATAAAGGGGGAAAATGCTCTGAAAGATATTTTTGAGGCAAATGAGGAAATTTGAATGTGAATTATATTTTAGAAAAGATTTTTAAAAATAAAATTTTTGTCATAGGTACCAGTATCATGATTATATGGACAAATTTCTACTTTCCTTCCTTCCTTCCTTCCTTCCTTCCTTCCTTCCTTCCTTCCTTCCTTCCTTCCTTCCTTCCTTCCTTCCTTCCTTCCTTCCTTCGTTATTTCTTTCCTTTCTCTCTGTTCTTTTCTTGGAAAAGTTATGCTGACATATTTAGTGGTAAACTCTCAGGAGGTTTGAAATTTGAGTGATTTTGAGTGCACATAGCAAATATGAAAAGATTAATCTAGTTTATGTAAAGACTAATGGCAACACTATATGAGAACGTCTTAGAAATGCAGATTCTCATGCTCCACCACAGAACTATTGAACCAGAATGAATTTTAACAAAATTTCACAGTGATCCTAGTATGCATTCAATCCTCTGTAGACCATGTAGTATTGTAGAACAATCATGCTGATCCAATATGGACAAACCTATGAGGCTGGTCTGTGGACAGAAAAAGAGAAATGAAACAGCAATGGGCAAAAGTCACAGTGCTCTAGACAGAAAGCTCCACTTTTTATTGCTGCAATAATAATCACTTACTACTATCTCTTAAAATTTCCAGGTCAACCAGGTGGTTTTCCTTGGTGTCTCATGTGATTGGTGTTGGATAGTAGCTGCAAAGTCATCTTGATGGTTTCCTTTTCTCGTTATCTGGCTTCTGGACTAGAAAGCCCCCACATAGCTGAGGGCTGAAGCAGCCAGAGGTCCTTAGAGTCTCTCTGTTTTCATGTAGACTCTTTAGCATGGAAGCTTCAGGGCAGCTGAACTTCTTACATAGAAGCTCAAGGTTTTAAAAGAGCAAGTTGCAAGAAAAAAGGTCTACACGGAAGCCATGTGACCTCTTATAACCTGGCTTTAGAAGACACCTACCACTCATCCATTATGGTCCCCTGATGAGGGAGATATAGCTATAAAGGTGCACACAGTTTCAAGAGAAGATAAAAGTGCTGTCTCTTGGTTTGAAAAAGGCAAGGTCTGGAAGAGCATGTATGTTATAAAATACTGTTGTGGCCAGTATGGGAAAGTGTACTCTGACATAGAAAGTAAATTCTGAACCTTGAAGAGGTGTTATCCAATTGTACATTCTTTTCTTGTATTTTGACAGATTCCTTCAATCTTTCCGTAAAATTTACCTTTTTTTTTTTTTTTTTTTGAGACAGGGTCTTGCTTTGTAGTTCAGGCTGGCCCTCAGCTCACTGTGTAGCCCAGGCAAGCCTCAAACTCAGCAATCCTCCTGTCTCTGCCTCCTGAGTGCTGGGATTACAGCCATGAGCCACCAAGCCCGGCACTGTGATATGTGGTAATGATTGCTGGTGGGCGTGAGTTACCACGCCCAGCATTTTATGTGGTTACCGGGGATCGAACTCAGGACCTTGCGCTTGTGAGGTAGGCACCGGAACCACTGAGCTAAATCTCGGGCCCTGTAAAATTTACCTTTTAAGAAAGAGTTAGTTTCTGTTACTTATAATCAAAACAGCCTGACTACCGAGTGTAAGAAATAACTACAGACATTTTTCTCCACACTTGACATCTGTCTTTAAAATGAAATGATTTCAATTCTGATCATATTCTAACAGACCATGATTGAATTGTTGAAAGAACACATAGTCTCCAGCTGACACCTAGACAAATGAGACTGCATGGTTGGTGGGACTCTTGTTCTAACAAGACATCTAGTAAGACCGGACAGGCTCAATGGTGCGTATTCGCCATTAATGATCCATAGTTAAAAAATTGTTCCTATAATCTCCTGAGCAGTGTTTTTCCGAGTGTGGTTCAGGAACTGTATGCATCCAAAAGACATGAAAGATTAAAGTGCAGATTCCTGGACTCTGTGAGGACCTTTAGTATACAGAGTCTAGGAATATACAGTTTTAATATTTTCTCAATGAAGCTCTTTGCTAAATATGTACTGTAGTTCCCAAATGTTAATATAAATCTGGGATGGAATGTGAGGTTTTGCATTTTTTAAGATGATAGAGATAGTGATGCTGACATAGCAAGGCCTTAGGGAGAGATCTCAAATGATCTGGCTTTGAAAGATACTCAGAACTTAAAGTAAATTAAACATAGCTGAATGCCAGAATCACCTTGGGTGAGAGTGATCCCTTTATAAGTTTCTAGATACCTCAAGATATTCTAATTCTGTAGATCTGGGTTGGACCTCATAATTCCAAAATCATCCATAGCTGGGAGAAGGACTGGCTTTGAGTGTTAGCTAGAAGGTCAGTGATCCTAAAAATTGGCAACTAGGGTTGGGAGAGGAAGCTGGAGAAAAAAGAAGGATGGTTACTTTAGTGATTACCATGTGACAACTTGGACTCATGATTCTATATAATGTTATTTAATTTTTCAAGGTGCTCTCCATGACTAATACGATTACACCCACTGAATAACTCAAAGACTAAAGAGAAAAAAATGATAATTTGTCTAGTGTCACACAGTTAATAGTGAAACAGAATGCTAAAGCCAGATTTCTTTTATTTCAAATCTTTTCTCATTCCATTCTGTAATAAAAAAAAAGCTTCATAAAATGGCTGAAAGGAAGTCTGGAGACATGATGAGTCTGCTGTGGGCAATGTGGTATTGAATTAATGGCATATTTGTCACTTTCTTCATTTCCACAGTGTTTTTTGTGAAAAGGAAGATCCAGGTGGCTATTTCTTTACTCACTCATAAATATTCATTGAGTATCCACAATGAAATAAATACCGTTCTGGGTGCTGGGGATGTAGTGGTGGGAAAAATGTCTTTGGGGCACACAATAGATGCTTTATGATTACTGCCTCAGCTGTAGGTGGATAATTTAGAATTAACTACAGAATGGTCGTCATTGAGCTCCTGAATCAATGGATTAGCCAAAGTCTAATTATGTAAGGCACTAATTTCTCTATCTACCCTGGTTTACTTTTTTGTGTGTGGGGGGGGGGATGTACTGATGATAATTAATAACATAACCAGCAAACCAAGAAAGTGAATTTGTTAGCTATGAGCAAAATCTTGTGGGAAAAATTTCAATAAATTCAATTGAATTGCTGTCATGAGTCTTGGAAACCAACTAAATGTCATTAGTCTGAGTTTTCCTAATGCTTCTAGTTATGTGGATAGTTGAAAGTCTGCAGAACATCTTCAACATGTTTTCTTCCAAGGTACTATTCTGAACACTCTTTCAGCAAATTTTTAATTGTCCCTAGAGTGAAGTTAGACATATCACTGAAATCTTTTGAATGAATATTTTGTAAAGCCAGGAAAAATTAACTTATTTAATGTATTTAATTTTTGAAACAATCTGCAAAAATAATTTTTCTTGCTAGTATAATAAGCAGAGTACCTAAAGAATATTGTTGGTGACAAAAAACTTACATTGCCAGTTAATATTTGTTGATGTGATTATCAATAGTATTAGGAGTCTTCTTACTTGGAAAAGAGTGGCATGCCATTGACATTTCAGTCTCACTACATCCCTTCCCCCACTTTCCTTTAGGAAGCTCTTAAAAGAGAAGAATATTGCTACTCTTTCGGGCTTGAGAAGGCTAAGAGATAAACTGTTAGCCGCCTAAGAATCTTTGCAGCCTCTTCTCACATGTGATGGGGATCAACCGCTGTCCAAGTTAAGTAGGTTATTTACAAAAACTTCAATATGCAACGTTTATTCAAGGGTAAGTAAGAGAATAGCACTGAAGGTTACTTGACATGTATTATCCCATATCACAACTAAGGATTACCACATATACTTACCAAAGTTCTCAAGACCACATGGTTAAGAAGTGTCAGCATGCCGGGCGTGGTGGCTCAAGCCTGTAATCCCAGCACTCGGGAGGCAGAGACAGGAGGATTGCTGAGTTCCAGGCTTGCCTGGGCTACAGAGTGAGCTCAGGGCCAGCCTGAACTACAAAGCAAGACCCTGTCCCCAAAAACAAACAAACAAAAAAAGAAGTGTCAGCATACGACTGCTTTTCTCTTTAGTGCGAGGAGCTTCCACAATATCTGAAAGAACTCTTCGGAAAGAAATATTTTTATGTTTGAACGATACTCATAAAAGGCTTATAAAAGCCAGAGTATATCATATGTCTGAAGTTATCTTTATGCTTCGAAGTTTCAATCCCTCCTTTCCTGTGAAAACTAAGGAAATGCTTCAGATCACACTTGGCATTGTGTGAGAGGACAGACGTCAGAGGTGATCCTGGCGCTTCGCGGAACGGCCTGCTGCCTTGATTTTCCTCCTATGCTCCGACCTCGGTCTGTTCACTCAACTTGTGGAGCCATAGATTTTTATTTTTGTTTTTTCCTGTAACTGTCGCTTCCTAAGAGCAGGAGAGAACTCTTTTTAAGCCCTCAACTTTTTAATAGGGGTACTTTGGCCTTTAAAAGCTCAGTTTTCTAGATAAAGACTGACAATTTTCTTTAACAAAGTGTATTGAATTCTTAACACATGCCAGGCAGTGCACTGGGCACTGACAATAACACGTCAAGTGGGAAACAGTGCACTCCCAGCGTGCACTTGCTGTGGAGCTCCACGCTCCCCAGACACGATGCCGCAGCTCATGTGCACAGCACGGCCTCGTGTCGTGGCAGGTAATCTATATACGGCTATCTGTGTGGGCCCTGATGTGACCCTTACTTCAAATAACTAGGCAGCACACACCCTTATGTAAGAGAATAAATGAACAGGCTGTTTCCTATGCCTGCAACATCACACAGGAGTACGTGTTTGACATTGCTGCATCCCATCTCTACATGCAGGACACCTGACTTTACAAACCGTGGAGTGGAACCGAGTGAAGCTCACAGGAAAGACACAGGGATACGCCCCCTCGAAGAGTCACGTTCATTTTTCCCCTCTTTTTAGTCAGAGCCTCGTCATTTCAGACAGAAAAACTTTGCTGTAATCTAAACTTACAGCTGTTTGTGCACTTTGCCTTCTTTTCCTATCTCCATCTTGTTCTAGGGAGATACACCCCACATCTTTGGTGTCCAGGGACCTGTACACCTACTCTTTCTTTCCTTCTCTTTCTTTTGTTTGCTCTCCTCCCAATAATCTTTCATGATATATCTCAAACAATACTGTAGGAAATTTCTAGTGGATCCGTATGCTTGTGCTTTCAAAACGACATGTTATCTTCCTGACTCACAGGCAAAGTGGGGGAAAAAATCACACCCAAACCAACCTCTACACATTCACAATAATCCTCAAAGAAAATCTGCATTGGAAATCATACTGCCATACAATTATCCTGTTTACAGTCTCTTGTCCATCTTTTCTCATAGAAAAATGCAGATTGGGAAACAAAGCAGAAACAAGATGCCAGAAAACCCTGGCAAGGCTCTGACCGCGGCCTGCTTAGGAATGGCTGTGAAGGGAGGGAAATGTGTTTGCAATTAGGACTGCCCAGAGCAGGTCCGATTACATCTGCACACAGCCAGGCTGAAGAGACTTCCAGAATGAACTTGTCATGTGGGCCTAAGTGAGTAAAAGGCAACTTAGGCTGGGGCCGTTATAAGGAAATGAATGCCCTTACCCTGTGCTCCCACCCTCACGTTGCCCTTTTCAAGCTCACTCTTACTTCTTCTTCTTTTTTTTTTTTTTTTGAGACAGGGTCTTGCTTTGTAGTTCAGGCTGGCCCTGAGCTCACTATGTAGCCCAGGCAAGCCTGGAACTCAGCAATCCTCCTGCCTCTAACCTCCCAAGTGCTGGGATTTCAGGCGTGAGCCACCAGGCCCAGCACTGAGTTATGTGGTATTGATTGCTGGTGGGCGTGAGTCACCACGCCCAGCATTGTATGTGGTTACTGGGATCGAACTCAGGGCCTTGCGCTTGCGAGGCAGGCTCTGGAACCACTGAGCTAAATCTCTAGCCCACTCTTACTTCTTGAATGAGGAGGAACAAAATCACCATCATTTTAGGCCCTCTCATGTTATAGTTCACAAGGTTTTCAGGCATTTTTCAGCAGTAGACAAAAAAGGAGAAATAAAATGAGTGTTATGAAGTTGTTTCCACACTGACTGTGATTTGCTGAATGCTGGTGGATGTTCAAGAGACTCCAGTAAGACCCCAAAGCAGCCCATCTTCCATCATCCCACCTCTTGGCTTCGAGGAGCAGCATCCAGCCTTTGCTTCTGGACTCTGAATGCCTTTATCATTGGCTCTCAGTCCCACTTCGATCTGGTGAAACAATTAGCCTAGCTCACTCTTGAGAGCAAAGCAAGCTGCTTTCTGTAAGGACTCAGAAGCTCTTAAGGTTTCTCTTCCTTGCCACAATTTTCAAATACAAAGTGCTCCACCAAACCTGCTATTTCCTCACTTAAAGAACAAAACATAAAACTACTGAGTTTCTCAGGGTGTCTGAATTTTCCTACTGGAGTTTTGGTTTCGTGATACACATTTTGTTCCATGCAGATCAGTTCTCTGTTCTTTCCACAATGGAAGAAAATTCAGAAATTTGCCCTTTCACCTATTTCCTTGATCCTACCTTTGCTTATATTTTTCAAATGAGTCTACATTATTGCTTCTGAAAGCTTTTAAATGAATTAAACAAGTTGAAATAATACAATCTTATATGATATTTTTGTTTATAGTCTCTATAGCCCTTGTAAGAGGTATTAATCATTTTACCCTCTCTGTCTTACCACCAGCACTGCTGCTTACACAAAGATGAAGGGTTCAACATAGCCATTTTTAGTGAGTCAGCATTTCTTGAATACTCTTCTTTTATTGCCGATTTATCAGAATTGATTCTTTAATAAACAGAACCTATTTGAGTTCTCTATATTGTGTTTCTATGTATAAACTTTTCCTTTTTTGCATAATTTTCAGTCAGGAGATCACTTCTGTAAATGATGACATATTAGAGCAGTCAGGAATACAGAATCCACTTGGGATATTTAACAATAAGGATGTATTATTATAACTGATCTGGGATAGTAGTTATAAAATTATATTGATCTTATTCTTAGATGAGTTTTCTAAATTTACGAAACCATAGTCAATAGGGCTCTTTAGATTGCAAAACTCTACTTTTGCACAGTCCTGCTGTCTCCCACCATTTTCTGTTTACTTGAGTTGTTCACAGTCCTTGGCCAAACCCATAGGTGGCTGTGACAAGGAGGGGCCCTGAGATCTTGGATCTGAGCCCTTGTATTTGTTAGAACCTTCCTGGTTTCCACAGTTGCCTGAAGAAAGTATCCTGGAAAAAAATATGAAGAGGGTGATATTCGCGAGGCACGTTACATTAACACCAGAAGAAGGGACATTCGTAACCCTTGCGAGTCTATTCTCACACTTCCTGGAGCCTCTGTCAGGAGTTGTTCTCTACAGGGAGAACCTGTTTCTCGGCTGTGAACTAATACAGGCTGCTGACTCTCCACTTACTCAGGATCCCTAATTTCTGGAAACCTATTCTTAGGGAGTCAGGCCAGTGGGACACTGCCTGCTCTGCTGGGCAGCTGGCTCCAATGGCATGACTTGGCTTTCTCCTGGATGACTGGTCCCTGCCTCCTTTTAGTTTGACTTGTCGACATGAACCCTTTCCCTATGTAGCTAACCAGGCAATCATTTCTTTTTTTAAAAATGGTTTAAACATATTTACCTTTGAGACTCATTTTATTCTCATATCAGTTGGGTATTTTACTAGTGCTAATTTTGCTGTGATTCAGATAAAATATTTTTCCATAAATTAGAATTTAAATATTGTAGATGGAAAATTGTTTTCTCTGGAAACGAACTCATTTTCGGTCGACCTTTCTGCCCTCTCTGGATCATAGTAGTAACTTTTTGTTCCAAGATGCTGTACCCATAATTTAGCCTCTTTTCACATTTTCTCAAATGAGATGCTCTTGCATCTTGACTTTCGTGGGCACATTTGGTTGATGGAGTGAGAATTCTCAGTTGTCTGGCTGAAGGACAGGGGATTAGTGTGCCCCTGTATCTTTTTAGAACGTTATTATAGGAATGCCAGTAATAAATGAAGAATGCTGTCTCTAACTGCCTCTTGCTGACAATTTCCAGGGACTCATTAAATATTTGTATGATGTGACTATACTCCTGACTAATGGTTGGGAGGTCAATGAAGAGCAACCCTGCCTTCTCCCTTCCTTTCTGTGGCTAATGAAGAGACATTCAGCATTAAGCTCAGTAACACTTTAATACAAAGATACAGTGTCTTTCTTCTAATGACTCATTGCACTCTATTTTAAAATGTAAGTACATTTGTATAAAATGATAATGTCATGGTGAGCCTAGATTTTTCACATTATTGCTTCTTTTCCTTACCAGGTAGCCATGCATTATTTCTATGGGAAATTCACAAATCACAATGTTATCAATTCAACTGATAAGAAAGCTCTGGATATTTGATTATGTTCTTGAAATCCAGGGAAAATGACAAAAGAGGGGTTAGTTCGGATTGCCAGCAGAAGCATGAGGCAATGTGTCTGTACGGCTCCAGTGACACAGCATTTAGCTGACCTTGCTGGGGAGTGAAGTATTCCACATAGAAAGACATTTTACAAATAACTGGGGCCAACACTTTTATACCATAAGTTAACAGTGTGGATGAAAATCTTTACAAAACATACAATTTCTGACCTTCTTATGCAGAGCAGACAAAATACATGCATATTTTCTTAGGGAGGTTTGTGCTGTGAATTTTATTATTTATAATTTATATCCTAATTACTCCTGAGTGACCTTGAGATAAAATACAATAAAGTCACACAATGTGTCAGGGTGAGCTCCCTGACAAGTGTCTGCAGAGGTGGAGATATATTGAATCTGATACAAATGCTCTTAATATCAGGCAGGAAGAATGACCTCTTGTTTTGGAAATTAAGAGTTGCTTTACATATTCTCCCTCAGTTGGAATTCTATCCCTCATCAATATGGAGGCAGACGGAGAGGGAAGTTTGCTGATGCAGCTATGAAACCCTCTGCAGGTTACTCTGTTTGGAGCACCAGTGACAGCCAACCCATCAGCCTCCATAATAACAAGGTCACATTCCCAGAATTACCTGTTTCTTGTCACCAACTCTGCCTCTGCTTTGTCTCTCTCTCAACCATCTGCCACCAGAGGCTTACATGCCAGTATCTTTTCCTTATTTCATAAGCTTTTTCTTAGCTTCTCTTAAACTTTGTTTTGTTTCTCTTTAAGTACATTTCTCTAATTCTTCAACCCATTCTTTTACCAGAAGATGTATAACTAAATTCATCCTTGTTTCTAATAGGTAAAAAGGACACAGACAAGTTGCTTGAGGAGAATTGATTTTGTTTAGATTAGTTTAGTGGAGTTAATAGAATAAATTGGTCAGAATACATAGAAGAAAGTAATGCAGTGGTGTTGCTAATGATTTTTAGGGTTTATTCAGTAGTCTCTTTTAGCAAGAAAAGACCATTTGGCAATGAAAATAATCTTCTGAAAGAATATGGACTTCATAGCTATGCGTAGTGATAAAAGCAACTGACCATGGTTATTATGAGAGACCATGTCAGCTCCGAATACAAGAGCAACAGCAAACTGGAAGATGGGGCTCCATCTGAGTGTAGCTGGAGTGAAAAGGGAAGCTGTTGCCCAGCTTTTCCTTGGGTTTCATAATCTATGTTGGTTTGGTGCCTTTCATATGGCCCATTGTGGTGTCTCACATAGAGTGACCCTAAAATTAAGTTTTCTGGTTAGTTTATGACTACACAGGCTTACTACTAAGATCAGCAACTTGCTTGGAAAAGAATATAGCATGGCTCAACTTTTGTGTCAAGAAGATTTTTCTTGTTTTTCAGTTTTAATTTATTCATTGTTATGTGTTTGCAGTACATAATGATCACCTTCTCCGTGGGAAGTTGGTGCATATACATAACACCTCTTCATTCTTTTTTTTATTCCTTTCCCTTGCTCCTTCATTCTCCCTTTTCCATCTCTTAATCCCTTTCTCATTGGAAAAAGATTTATCTGCCTATTTTCTATCATCTCTTTTTTATATCGCTCTTTATTTATAGTTTGGTTTTCTCATATAACAGAAACCATGTGATACTTAAGTTTGTTCATCTGATTTATTCCACTTAAAATTATGGCCACAAGGTGCATCCATTTTCCCACAAATGACCTGTTTATCATTCTGTGTGTAAGAGTAGTACTCTACTGTGTATAATACCACACTTTCTTTATTCAGTCATCTATTGATGGATATATAGGCTGCTTCCAAGACACAATTATTATAAGCTGTGCTGCTATAATTATGGGCATGCATATGTCAGGCTATGTCACTCTTTCAGGAAGATTCCTACAGAAGAATTGCTAGGTGAGTGGAATTTTTATTTTTAGTTTTTTTGTGGTGTCTATTACTGATTTCCATAATGGTTGTACTAGTGTACATTCCCACCAACAATGTAAAATGTTCCTTTTTCCTCATAGGCTGTCCAATATTTATTATTATTTGGTTTTCAGGTGATAGCTGTTCTTTCTGGAGTTAAATGGAATCTTAGTGTTGTTCTGATTTGCATTTCTGTAATGGCCAGAGATATTGAATGTTTTTTTCATGTATTTATTAACTGTTTGTACTTCTTAGAAGATTTTTCAAGCTCATGTGTTTAGCCTCAAAAATTTGACCATGATGGCAGAGTTTTAGAAGTCCACACTGTCTTGCTCCTAGAGCTTCCGTCTTTCTTGTGAGGACATAAGCAGAGAAGCAGAATCCAGCTCAGAGTTTGGCTCCTGAATAATTAAAATACTGGAAAGTAAAATGTTATTCCTAAGGAAAACACTAGAGTGTCCTGTTATATAAGATACATGTATTCTTGCTGCCTTACACAATCTCCACCATGGTGGTAAAAAGTGAGGCATTATATAAATTAGATTAGTACGTGTATGGGGGAGGGAGCCGGGTATACATACAGGAAGTAGAAGGGAGGTTGCTGAACTGAACATCCTCCCAATATTTACAACCTCTAATGTGATGAGATTAAGAGACGGGCCCTTTGGGAGGAAATCAGGTGACAAGGGTGAAGCTTCCATGAATGGGATTAATGCTCTCATAAAATAGAATTCAGGGAGCTCACTTTCTGCCATGCGAGGATTCAACAAGAAATCTGCAGTTTTCAATCCAAGAGTCTTCCCTCAGAGCCTTAATATGTTGGTACCCTGATGTAAGACTTCCAGTTTCTAGAACTACAAAAAATAAATTTCTGTTGTCTACAACCAACCATAGGATTTTGCAAAAGCAATCCAAAGTGACTAAAGCAGAGGTTAGCCCTCAAATTTTAGTATTTCCAATATTCATTAGATAAAATCGCTCAATGTGACACTTTCCCAGAGGTGATGATTTTATGCCTATTAATGCCACTCATACAGTTACTTGGGTGAAGTCTTTTAAAGCCAGATTATCATTTTAGTAGGTATTGGGGCATGATTAATTGATGGGCACAGTACTAGTATATATTATATTATATTGTATTGAGTATTATATATTAGTTTGGGACATATAAGTTGAAAAGAAATAGATTTTGCTTTCACACTGTCTATAGTCTAAAAGACTGAGGCCATAAAATTCAGAAAGGCAATTGCTTAAAGGAAAATGATGTTTGCAGGGCCCCAAATAATCAACCTTTTGTTTCTGAATTATGAACTACTTTAGAAGTTGATAGAGGAGGACAGGTTGGATAAAAAATAGACATTCTTGCCAGAAATGTTTTGGAGAACGTAGCTTAGATCTAAGGCCAATAGGGTTTACTTCTTGAATTAATCCTGTCTGGTACTGGGCAGAGTAGCTTTTCCAGTTAGTTCACACAAGGCTGCAGGAGAAAAAAGTAGAATGTGGGTTATATGTGGGCAGCCAGGCCCAGACAGAGTCAAAGAGGCCGGATTTCTAGTTGAGAGTACAGCCTCATGTATTCTTGATGCCTTATACAATTTCCACCATGGTGGTAAAAAGTGAGGCATTATATAAATTAGATTAGTATGTGTATGGGGGGAGGGAGCCGGGTATGCATACAGGAAGTAGAAGGGAGGTTGCTGAACTGAACATCCTCCCAATATTTACAACCTCTAATTACCCACCTGGTAATTTGTTTCTCTTCCTGTACCAGGTAGTGAGAAGGGTGGAAAGCAGCCCTCCGGGGGATCCCCCAAGGCTTAAAATTTTTCTAAAATTTTTTGCGCACTTTAGGGAAGTGTATATAATGTCCTACTTCTCAAGGGTAGGGAGGGCAAAGAAGCAGATGTACATTGGCAGCAGTCACAGAGGAAGAGCTGTCCTGCTCATATCTCAAAGCCTTGGGAGAGAAGTTGTGGGATGAGGAAGGTATTCAATTCATTCCCCAAATCAGAGCCTATATAAATCCAGGGCCTCAGTTGTATGGATGGCAAATAAGAGACATTTAAGCCCTCAGTGAATGCTCTGCATTTGTCCCCTCAAATAAAGAAAACATCACCCTATTACTATACCAGCGACCACAGTAACTCATCCTGTATTTATGCACACACTGTGACACCTTGCTTCTTTGTGAGGGAACTCACATGGTTCTTTTGTGATAACTACATAAAGAATTTTTTTCTAAAGAATGGAATCCTTGATATGTAATTTTGGATTGAAATGCGGTGATTTATCTGGAAGACTTTTGCATATGTGATCGCTGCTGCTCCAAATAAGGAACAGATGTGTAGGCCTCCATTGAAACACAAATAAGCATGAGGCATTCTTTACATATGAAAATTTGCCATTATGAGAGATGTGTCAGGAATTTAGTCTTTTATTGTCTGTCTAGTTTTATTTAATCATGAGTAGAATATAGTAGAGAAAGCCCTGGTGAACATCATACCTCAGGTCTGGAAGACAATGGTCCGGATTATCTTTTGGAAAATGCCAAATGTGACCTCATAAGTGATGTAGACTAGAAATAAATGGTGATCACAGACAACTTGGTAAAGAAGCACTCCAGATACTCACTATTCTCTCTACTCACTGGGTATTGAAACTGCTCAACAGTATTGCACGCTTGGACTGCTTTAAGTGCTGAAGTGTTCAGTGCATATTCAAATCTAACCAACTTGTTGACTGGCAAGAACAAGATAGCTAGCATTAGAATCAGTGTTCATGCAAGCTAACCATAAGATTCAGATTATTTTTAAAAAATGTTTAATACAAACCTTCAGAATCCTAGAAAGAAGACTTCAGAATTCTTTGTTTTTATAAAATTAATTTCATTAATTTGTCTCTTTAAAAGTTGTGTGATGAGGTTGGGGGTGTAGCTCAGCGGTACAGTGTGTGCCTGGCATGCTTGAGGTTACTGAATTCAATTCCAGGGTATCAAGAAAAGACAAAAAGAAAACAAAATTGTGTAATATAACCTGGGGATGGTGATGCATACCTGATGTCTCAGCACTTGGGAGGTTGAAGCAGGAGGATCGCCATCAATTCAAGGCCATCCAGAGGTACAGGGTGAATTTGGCCAGTCTGAAATACTAAGATGATCTTGTTTCAAAAAAAAAAAATTTGTTTTACAAATTTGTTTAGTGTCTTTGTAGGTATTCTTTTGAACTCAAACATACTTAAGGAATGTGAATTTGAATTAATATTTTTCAAAAATGAATCAAGAAGGCACAATTTTTGAAGCAGTCAACAAAACTTTATTTGCTCAAAATGCCCATAACAGCTATTTCACTTCCTCATTAAAATGTTTCTTTCCTCAGTCCTGCTTGGCAAAATGATTTGCTATACTATCTGCCTTGAAAGACAAAATGAAGGGCTAGGGATTTCACACACCTACCTTGGAAACCCAAGGGCCTGAGTTCAATCCCCAGTATTGCAAACAAACAAACAAACACCAAATGATAAACAAGGAATTAGAATTTCCTCCTTGTTTAGGTGAGACTGCCATGTGTATTCCACTAAAAATCATCCAGTAAAGTAAAGAAAGAAAACTTTAAGTTGTTGCAGAGGCAGAATTAATTCTGCCATCTTTTCACTAAGTTTTCAGACAGTTCCAGTTTTCACTGCAGTTCAATTTAACACCAGTGCCTCTCAGATGATAAGGATTAATTTTCTGTGACCTATTTTCTTTCACCTTTACATGACCTTCAAGCTTTTTTCCCACTCTTTTTCTCTTATTCTGACTTCTACCTTGCCCAGTCATGAGTAACTTCAAAGCAATTCTCTGTCTGATACTATGTTCTACCGGGTGGCTATTTTTTCCACTACATAAAACACCATTTGATTATAAACATTCTCTCAAAAATAGAAGTAAAAGGAGTCATTAAAAAATTTCCCATGTTTTCTATAGCAGAGAAATGTTTGGAAGAGGAAAAATGTATATTCTTCACATGCAGTGGCATAGTTTCTGTTGGCTATTTATAATTCACTTTCTCCCCTTGCACTTGAGGTAAAAGTCAGTTTTAAAAATAGAGGGTGCAACTTTTAAAACTGAAATCAATAGTCAGAAATCCCTGCAAATAAATTAGGGCAGACACTTCGTTCACATTTTCTTTGCACGGCCATTTTTATTTTTAATAAGTTCTCAGGATACTTTTCACAAGTCTTTCATTCTTTCAAAGTTTATTATTTTTAACACCATAACCACATCCACTTTAAATATAATGTGGATACACACAGAATCTATACATGGATTATAGGAACAATCCACAAGGACACACTTACAGGTGACTTCAAATTAGAAGACAGCATACATCCCAACCCGCTGAGGTGCAGGTTAGGATGGTGAAAACCTGGAGCACTTTTAAATACTGAAAATAACACAAAGCTGTAGCCAGACTAGGATTTGGATGTGGATAATCAGAACAGGCTGTAGCCGTCTGTGGCTAATGGGATGTTTCTCCCAGCTTTGTCACCATGGCAAATAATTTATAATACACAAACATTTGTAGTGCTAAAAAATCCACCCACTCTTGTTGAAAGATGGCCAGGTTTTGTAAAATTATATTCCAGCAAGTGCTACCCTGGTAATTTTTGAGATAAGCTTTTTTCTGTTTGCCATTCATGTGCTTAACAAAGGACCAAAAGATTTTATACATATATATATGTATATATAAAAAATAACATGTATTATATATAACATATATTATATACCATAACATGTATTTTATATATAACGTATTTATATAACATAACATATATATTATATATAACATAACAGGTATTATATATAACATATAGTGTGTGTGTGTGTGTGTGTGTGTGTGTGTGATGTAAGCAGGTTTTTTGTGATGGCAAAATATGAGGAAGGAGGAATCTACTTTGTAGTGGTGTTGAGGGGATATCTGTGGGCCTGAAAGGGACCCCATACTCCATCATTCTCCTCGAACAGACACTCGAGTAAAGTAAAAAGTACCTTTCCAAGATGAATGGATTTTTGGGGCAAGTCCCTTAGTTCCTGGGACAGCTGGATTGCTGTCTTGAAGTCCCAATGCACAGGTTTGGATATAACAAACACATCCCACCAGGGCCACTATTCAGTGGGGCAGCAGTGTTTCCTGACTGGCCGGTTAGCTTCTAGGAGGAGGGCTGGGGGCGCCCAGAGCATGAGCAAAGAACCTATGGGGTTCCTCTCCGGCCTGCTCCATCCCTTGCCAAGATGGTAATATCCTCCAACCCATTCCATTACTTAACAGGAGAGGGAAGAAGACCCTGGTAACTCCCTTGGACAGCCAAGTGGCGATGCCAAAAAAAAAAAAAAAAAAAGTGGAATATGTGTGACTGGGGAAAAAATGCAGGCAAAACAATCTTTCCCACAAGGAGGTAGAAGAGGATGAATCACAGTCTCAGAGCCAGGTGTACAGTGCCAGGAAGGACTGGTCTAAATATTTATATGCAGTAGTGATGTATGAAGTAAGGTTTAACAGAATGCTGGGGGCAGGCATGGGTGTTACTGGAAGCTGTAGGCAACTGGGTTTGCTGGCAACCTGTTTGAGTTTTACAAGCTTGTTTGTCTGTTACCCCGATATCATCCTGCTCCATCATATGGTTTGTCTCAGGATCTCATGGTATCAGACGGGAAGGCAGGGGATAAAGGCACTGATCCACATAATTATGAATGCCTCCTTGAGGAAAGAAACCCTTCTCGCAATCATTAATGTTAATAATTATTAACTTTCATCAAACCATGGATATTTATTTGTAGAAATCAAGCTTTGAAGGCTCACAGGACACTTTCAGATATGACAGTTTTATATTGGGAAGCATTTGGATGCTGATCCAGACTTTACAGTATTCAGCCAGAGCTATTGCTCAAGACATCAGGTATATGAGCATCAACCCACTTTGCAATCAAGTTTTCTCTATATGAAATGCTGCCTCTAAAATACCAACCCCAAATGGTTTTGACTGGCAGCAACAAAAGAAAAATTTAACAAAAGAAGAAAATTATCTAAACTAGATAAAGTTTTATAACTAAATTCACTAACATAATGAAAACTTCTTAGGAGAAAAAAATGCAAAGTTTTTTCTTTCCTTTTAAATATATAACAAAACAGAAAATAAGTTTTGGTAAATACTAATATTTTTGTTGAGAATTTAAATATTTGTTTTATTGTTCTATGTAAAACATCTACATTCTAGATACCCTTAATAAATTAAATATGTCATCAACCAGAACTAGATTCTATGTAAGTAATATCTGGTGATTGAAATTGCCCTTTTAAACAACAGTTCTAGCAATTCTCAAACGTAGAAATACTGTCTTCCATTTTGTTTAAAGTTTATTTCCTGTCTCTAGGATATCTGCTGACCTTTCAATGTTGGCCATTTTGGTTTTTTCTTTCTTCTAGTGAATTTCATTCCAGTTCTCACTGACTTCATTGCATTCTTGACTTCTTTCCTCCCCCCCCCCAAGAAAATTAAATACAGCCCCAAACATGTGGGCCCCAATTAGTTTCACAGCTCTTCTTACCTCCCTTACTTGTATATTCATTAGTTTGTTCAAATCTGTGGGCCCTGTGTATGCTGTCTTCACAAACACCTAGATTCACAAAAAACAGTGAGATCTATCTGGAACAGATTGATTTTTCTGCAATTCTTACAAAATTTGAAATTCCTTTAAGTTTGTCTCAGAAGTTTCTTGGTAAATCTTAATTACATCTATTTTATTCACTATCATTCAGTTTCTTGAAGCAATATTTGTTTCTATGGATATTTTTCTATCATGTTTTTTATTAAAACCCACAATAGATTAAGTTTTATCTTTTCCTTAGATAAGTGCATTAAAGAAGAATAATGCAAATGAAAGGGACATGTTTATGGAACATGTTCTGGGATTATACATTGAGTGCCTATAAATAAGCCAGATATGATCCCTTTCACCTCCAGTGCTGAAGAGGACAGAGCACTCTTATCTGTGTGATAAGATAATTTTCAGTCTTCCCTTTTTCCTCAGGGCAACTAAATGCATGTGTAAGCTTGTTTGTGCTTCTAGAAATGTCTTTAATATTTCCCTGAACTCCACTACAACATTTTCAGTGAAAAATGGTTCTGCAGTTTGTTTCATCATGCTAATTTAAATGAATTATTATACCATGCAGGAAAAAGCCTTCCTGCCTTTTAAATTATACTTTGCAGATATCTCCGATTTACCTGCAATTGGATTACAAGAGCAAAATAACGCTTCAGAATTATCTAGTTAGAAAAGGAACATGCATCCTAGCAAAAATGAAATGAACAACAGAAAAGGAAGCCTTCAGGAAAACAGTAATGTAAGTTCATTCTTATGTTTAGACAAGTCAACTAGTTGTTACTCTGAAATCTTTTGATATGATTTTCTTTTTGGCACTTGATAACCTAAAGAAACACCCCTCACTCATTCTACCTGCATTTGTGAGCTTCTGGCTGAGGAATGTGCTCTTCTTTAGATTTTTCTTGTGATTTTTATGACTCTCAGAAAAATGAAGCTTTAGGTCTCTGGTTTGAATATTGCTGCTGCTGTTATAGTGCTGAGCAAGGTAAATGCATAAAATTGCCTCCTGAATTCTTTAGCTTGAATCAGAGGCTAAAACTCACAGCTAATTCCAAGTCATGACCTTTTTCTAGGGTCATCTTGATCCAATATTTCTCTTGTGCTTCTGAGCACTCTCGCTCTAGCATTTCCTATAAGTCTTCTGGACCTCTGTTCAGCTTGCATTTCCAGGCTCTACAAAACACAACAAACAGAAACAAAACTTCTAATGGATTCCACTCTGAAGAGTTGGAAGTGTCAGAAGACAAGTTTTTAAAAATATTCTTCAAAGACTTTGATTGGCATATAACAATCATGTACGTTTATGGGATACAATATAATCATACACCTTATACAATGCATAATGATCAGATATGGTAATCAATATACCCACCACCTCAACGGTTATCATTTCCTTGACAAATATTGATGGGCAGCGGGCACTTGTCAGTGGTCCATTCTTTTCTTGTTACCTGTGGGCTACACACCAACTCTCTGTGGTGTAGTGTCCATGCTGCAGTCATCTCTGCCCTCAGAAAGCTTCTTCCCCTTCTTTTCACATTTCACTCAAACTAGTACCTCCTTCAAATCCCAGCTGAAGATGGATCTCAGCCTCATCCACTTATAGCAGCTGCTCTCGTGAAACTAACCCACCAGGGTTCATAATATCCACTCTTCAAAACTTGATTCTCAATGCATCAGTGTTCTTGAAACCATTGTTACAGGGCCAATCTATTTATTTTCTCCTTTTATTTGAAATCATTGTAGGTTCATAGGAATCTGCAAAGAAATGTACAAGAGGGTGGTACACATTTTACTCCACCTCACTTCATGCCTATATTTTGTACAGTTACAGTGTGATATTGAAATCAGAAACTTGACCTTGACATAATCTCCAGAGTGTTATTCACTTGCTCTTGTATTGTGAATATTTGTTCTATTTTTTCACATAGTTATGGCTTCTGTCTAGATGTCCCTCCAAAGCTTCATGCAGTCATAGGTGGCTTTTCAGAGGTAGTTAGATCTAGAGTATGTGATGTTGGGATTAAGGCCGTGCAATTACTAAATTAGAAAAAAAAAAGTTTGGACAGAATATATTGGACAGAAAGAGGGCTACTGCTATCATGTGTTGCTGGCTGTTTTTTCTGTCTACAGCCTTCTGCTTACTATGCCATAAACTGTTTTTTCCCCTCTGTGATGCCCCTCTGCCATGCCTCTTAACTTGAAGCTAGCCAATTATGGGCTGAAATCTTTACAAACCATGAGTCAAAATAAGCCTTTTCTTCTTTAACTTAGGGGGTTGGGTATTTTGTCTCAGCAACAAGAAAAGTAACTAAGACACACAAATGGATTTATGTAGCCACTAACACAATAAGGTAACTATCAGAAAAAAAATTAGCCTAGGACTGGGGGTTTAGCTCAATGGCACTGCACCTACCTTACAAGCACAGGGCCCTGAGTTTGATCCCTGGTGTTGCAGAAAGAAAACTACATTTAGACTAGACAGTGTTACAGGTAGCAAAAATAAGAATTGTATCATGAAGCTGCCAAGTTTTACATTCACTTATAACCATATTCACACTTGTACTATATGAATGTGTAATTATCTTACATTCTCTTATATCCGTATTCACACTAGCTTACATATGTGTGTAAATATAGTGTATAGTAGAGCCACATATTTTGAAAGCTGTTGTCTTAGACCTTTGTTATTCAAGATAAGGAAGATGTTCCCTTTGGCATCAATCATACTGGGAACTTCTTAGAGGAGCAGAATTTCAGTTCCACCCATGGGCTACTGAATCAAAATTTGTATTGTAAAACAGGATCTTGAAATGATTTCCATGCACAATGGGCTCTGAAAAGTAGAAACGGACAGCTTCATTCAGTGTGTAGGAGAGTAAAAACAAATCTTTACATTTCTTTGAGAATTGAGAATGAAGGCAAAGATCTGCTACCTTTGCACAGTTTGAAGAAAGGTCTGGCGTCATGGGCCTTTTCCTTGACTGCTAACAGCAAGGAGGACCAGAGTCTACAGATCAGGTACTGCAGAAATTATGACAGACTTCACACCAGCAAGTTCTTTATTCTTTCAGGACATTGTAACATTTTCCATGACAAACCAGAGGGGGGAAATGTTGCTATTAATTTTCTTGAATGAGTGACTGACGTCTGGGGAGAGAGTTTAAGCCCTGCATTTTCTGCATCAATAAAAGAGGATGACAGCTAACTGTCTCCTGCTCTGCCCCACACTGTCTGTTATTTCTACTTCTCTTTTCCAAGTAGGTTGAGGAAAGAATGCTGTGAGAGGAAAAATGAGAGAACAATTTGGCCTTACTCAAGATAAGAATTTGGTATTATATATCCATAGTTCCTAAGGTATTCTGTGAATCTCATCATTCTTTATGAGAGTATAAAATTATTTAAGCTTGTTTTGTAGTATCTATGTTTCTGGCTCAAAAACCACTCACACTGTAGTAATTCAAGTGAGTTAGCCTTTCCCAAATCCTGAGCCCTGGTCTTTTTATGGTGGTAAACCCAGAGAGAAATGAAGTAAGTGAAAAGAAATGAGGGATTTTGGGATGACAAGGGTCCTGCTCAGATTCATTCCACCAACTCCTAGCTCACTTTCCTGAAGTAAGGATAATTAAGGTAATTAACATATTTCAGGCAAAATAATACACGCAAATATTAACAAAACATCTTCCACAAGAAAAACATGAAATGTGGTTTCATCATTTTATTTCTGCTTGAGAAGGCAATATTATGAAGGAATGTGAAATCCTTTAATTAGACACAATTTAAAAGCCAGACAGAAAATTGAGATGCTAAGAATTCTACCTAGAGAACCAATATTTATACACTAGAGCATCAGACAATGTACCACACAGAGACAGATTTTTACAGTGAATTAAGATTATATCACACCAGAATATTACTTTGTTATAACTACATTGAGTTATACTTTCAGCACAAATTATAGCTTTCTAATAAGGTTAAGTCTACTTAGTAGATGCCTCAAGCTAGATATAAGAAGACATGTAGGTATTTTTCTTTGTATGTAGTATCTTGAATGCATATAAATGTAAAGGATGGACAAGAAAAGAGGTATCAAGAGGAGGATGAAGCTGAGAGTTGATACTAACAGTCTCATGAACATGGAATTGATTACTGTCCATGAAGATTTTGCACAGTTTTGAAAAGACCATTGAGGCTGATTTTGTGATATAATGCAAACTGCAGGATTCCAAGATCATCTAAGGCTCTAAGCTGCTCAGCACCTTAGGCCATGTGACCCTACAGTCTGCTTTGAGGCCATTCAGCATTCACACCTTGATTGCCAGCCTGTTAATGAATTTAATCTCCTCTCCTGCAAAGCCTTACCTCACAGAGACCTCCTTTAATGGCTGGACCCCCCAATCAGTGATGCAGAAAACTGCCTATAGATAACCTTATTAATTATAAAATAAACATCTCGGGTTCTTCCTTATCTCATCCCCTGTCATCGCCCTCCTGCCTTCCCTGAGGCACATGTAGCGTAAACCACCAGGGAGGTATTTAAACCCAGGTCCTTGTTCCCATCCCCCTTTTAAATAGATGTATTAAGTACAATGGCTTTAGGGTTTTAAACCTTTAATTGCTGAAAGAATTAACTAATTTCTAAGTAGTCTCAAATAGGATTTTAATGACCTTTTAAAAAGTAAACCTGGGCCTGCTTTAATTCTATTCTTACCTGTGTTTCTTAAGGGTTTTATTTTCAGCAACTTTGCTCAGGCTTTCCTCGTGTGGAGTTCTCCCTGCCCTTCCCCAAATATACACACTGACACCTGCAAATTAGGCGTGGCTTATGGGCTCTGACTTGACTTAAAAGCAGCTTCCCAAATTAATGATGTAATTATGATCGCATTTGGGATTGTAGCTCTGGACTAATTTGAAGAAAAATATTATGGTTTTTTTTTCTTTTCCTGTTAGATGGCATCTTATGAATCACTTTTAAAAAGTTAGCAGAATTTTATGGGTCTTTGACTCAAGACCCTGTGCTAGGATCCACTGTATAATATTATCAATGAGAGTATTCAATAAACAGCTGACGATGATGGATGAGAATGAGCCACTTAAATACTTGGTGGTGTCATCAAGCATCAAATGTTACTCTTTCATTATGTTGAAACCTTAACTTAAATGCGAGGATAACCAGTTAAACAAGGTTTTTACAGCTCATATTAAGAATTTGAGATTATTACTTGAGATAATTATGTGGTAACCAAAAGAGCTCATAAGTAACTAAAATAACGGTACTTAATTGTTGGGCTGAGAAAACAATGCTCTAAGATATAGCTTTGGTATGCTCAGTATTTTTCAACTAAAGGACTTTGGAAGGTCTTAATGACTTTTCTAATGTATCCCTGCTTTCTTTTCTCTTGCCCTCTTTTCTCTCTCAAGTCATGCCATAGAAACCAGAGTTACTCTTCTTCACGATGGGTCTTATCCACAAAACCTAGAAATATTACTATCATTATCCTCTGCCTTCCTCTATAGCGGTTGGCCATGAGGAAATTATCAGAGGTACCTTTTTGAGTAGTAGATCACATAGACCTTTCTTTCAGAAGTGTCCTGCCTACCCCACGAAAAGATCAAGAGAATCCTGAGTCAGAGTCAGGCTTGCTGTGTTCCACTCAGCCTGTTTCCATTAGGTCACATCCTCTTTGTGTGCTGACAGTGCTCCCTGGGTGCCAATCTTCATAGAATCATAACAACAACAATACACACACACACACACACACACACACAAGTTTTCCCTGGGCCTTATTTTTGTACCTGGGATGGAACTCAGAACCTTGTGTTTATGAAGCCGAGACACTACTGAACTAAATCCCCATCCCTGAAAAGTATATATTGATACTGATTATAAGGGCAACTCATTTTGCTTACCAGCAATGTTTACCACAAAATATGATCAAAATGCATTTCACAATGTATTTCAAAATGTATTTTCAAAATAGACTAAAAAATCTTTATACAGTATTTCAACAGACAAACCTATTATAAAGTAGGGGAAATAATATAATGGACACACTAATGTATTGATCTGTAAATCTAAAATATGCTAGCATTTTACCTTATTTGCTTCAGATTACATTTTAGTCCTAAAAACAAAAAAGCTCCAGCTAATATTCTACCCCTTTCCTATCCCACAGCTCAAAAGAAACATCATCATAAAGTTGATGTGTGCAGTAGACACTGTGATCTCTGATTCAGAAGTGACAGCTGTCCTCCTGGTCCTTGAAAAGAAAAGCACTTCTTCCCTCAGCTGCTGAAAATTCTGCTTAGAAGACTATTCTCAGCTTTCAGTGCTCCCTGGGGAGAGACTGCAACGTAGACAAATTATGTAAGATCTTGAAGCCTGTAGTAAAATATTTGCATTCTTTTTTTTTTCTTATTCTGTTGACCATATCCTCTTGTTTAGCTAAAAGAGAACTTACCTTAAAGTTTTATCTTCTAATTCAAAGAATAAAATATAATCTTTCTGCTTGGTATTTAGGACTTTGAGCTGCACACTTTTAATCTTTCCTACCATAGAGGACACTATTCCTTTCTTGTTCCACATCTGTGTCTTCTAAGACTTGTCTTCTGATTGTTCCCAGGAGATAGCTCTTCTCTTCTTGCCCTTGTGCCTGCCATTTCCATGGTTTAGAATGCCCCATAGGTATCTTTCTTCCCTTCAAGACCCATTTGAAGCCTCCATTTCTATAAAGCCTACCCTGCCCATTAGATGGTCAGTGATTTTTCCCTTCCATAGGTCACTTATCTTTTTTGCATTACATCCTCATGGACCTTGCAGTTTTTTGACTCAGTGGAATGAAACAGACCAATTTCTCCTTAAGAAGTAATGAGGAGTATCTTAGTTACTCCTTCATTACTGGGACAAAATACCCAACACCCACAAATTGAAAAAAGGAAAGGTTTATTTCAGCTCAGTTTACAGAAGTTTCAGTCCAGGACTGGTTGGCTCTAAGGCAGGGTAGAATGGCACAAGGACATGGCAGAAAAGAAACAATTCATGGCAAGGCAGGCAGGAAGCAGCCAGCAGCAATAAGCAGCAGCAGCAGCAGCGGCAGCAGCGGCAGCAATAAGCAGCAGCGGCGGCAGCAACAGCAGCAGCAGCAACCTTCCTTTTCCTCTTTCATCCCATTCAGGCTACAAATCTTTTGGGTGATGTCATCCATGCTCAAAAAGGGACTTTTCATTACCACACCTAGAACTATGATTAACCAAATCCAGTATCACACACCCTTAATCCCAGTATCACACTGTTTTTTATTATTATTTTTTTTTTAAACAGGATCTCGTTTGTAGTTCAAAGTGGCCCTGAGCTCACTATGTAGCCCAGATAAGCCTCAAACTCAGCAGCCCTCCTGTTTCTGCCACCTGAGTGCTGGGATTACAGGTGTGAGCCACCACACCCAGCACACTTTTAACTCACATTCACACATCCAGTCACTCCTTAGCACAGCTAGTTTACAGAAGTGAGTGGCAAACTAACCATAAGAAGCCATTTCAGAATGCTGTTCCACCATCACAGAGCAGAATACAGTAGGATGGATTGAAATCTGAGAGACAGTAGTTGAACAAACAGTTTAGCATCTTTCCAAATATAGATAAGGCTATGGATTAGTGAAAATTCCAATTTCCAAGACATAGTTCAGAAGTTCTTGGGTTGGAATAAGAATACCAAACAAGATAAGAGAACTGTATTGCCATAGAAAAAAAGTGGAGGGTCTAAGGAATTTTCCCCAAAATTTTACTGCAGAGAGATTTGCATAGCAGTTAAGAGAACAGATTCTGGAGTAAGCACTATAGTTTTCAATGTTGGCCTCATTGCCTTACCTTTTTGAGATCTTGGCTATTACTTAATCTCTGTATCCCCTACTTTATTTGTAAAGGGAATCCACAAGAGAAGCAATTTCAGTAGGCAGTTCTGAAACTCCTGTGAGATTCAGAGAGGAAAGCAACTGCTGTATCTGATAACCACAACTTTGTGTTATCTGTGTAGGGGCAGATTTGCTACTTTCTGGTTGGAAAACATGATTGGCTGCTGGCATGTTTGGTTTGGAGTACAGAATAGGGAGTAAATGTTCTTTAAAATTGCCCTACAGCTGTGTCCTCTGTTCTGTTTCTAGATCTAGTATTACCCAGTCAAAAAAGCTTTCCTAATTTTTTTATTTAATGGCATCCCTTTTACCTACACTGCTACTCTCAAGCCTGTTTTCATTTTCTCCGTGGAATTTCTCATTAACTGATGCTATTGTATGTATTTATATAGGGTTTATTGTACATCCCACTATACTAGATTGCAAATTCCACTGAAGTAGCTTACAAGAATGTCTAGCAGATAACTTTACCTCAATAAAAAATTTAAACTAGGAGAAATTAATTCTGTTTGGAAGGTGAAGAAGGTGCTGATAGTATGGCTTGTGATTCATTGGGAATGATGGTAAGAAACAGTCACACATTGTACAACACCTCCTGCATGTGTACATGTAGCACTGGGTATAGGTGGAAGAAGGCAGGACTGGTCCCCAGGGTTTTGATGTTATTTTAGAAAGATACTAAGTACTCAGTGGCATATTCTCTCACCAGAATGTACAACTGCCACTTTTGGTAGTGTGGCAGTCTTATGGCTGGCAAGGCCCTCATTTGAATCTCACAATGGCTTTGCCATAGAAGCACAAGTTTAACAAACACCCGTGGTGGTCCTCCAGGCTTACTCATGGGTCACATAGTTCTGCTAACTTGCTGTAATCATTTGGTAGCAGAGCACTCTAAGGCCATGAATTTAGGGTCTTTCATCCTTTGGTCCTGACTTAGTAATAAGAAATCAGTGATGTCAGCTTTTCCTGGCAGAGTAGTGAGCAGTAAGGTTTACCATAGCACTAGGACTAATGCTATGAAGCATGTAGTCAAAAGGAATAAAAAAGTCTGGAAAGGAGTCAATTCTAGTAGGACTGGCTACTCTTGGGCCATATGTCAGGCTTAGCCATTCATTCATTTATTTAGTCAACTGACATTTATTAAATACCATCCTGTGCTTGCCACTGTAGCACCCCCAACAAGCATCTAACAGGAATATTGGGTGCACTTCCCCAAGCTGAAGCTAATTGCTAAAGACTATACTTCCTCAAATATACCACCAACATATCTCTGTACGTATGGCTCTGGGCCCTGGTATAGCTTTCCTTTCCATTTAAGAAACTCTGCTTTTAGGCATATCTTTTCTGCTCTGAGCTTTCAGAGGTTCTAGGAAAGTTGCTTTATTGGTCAATAACTAAGTTAGCTTCTTTTCTTTGGGTGCCACTACAAAAAAAATTTACAAACTGTCTCCTTTCTGCAGGAGAAGATGCAGTTAAAGTTTGAAATACAAGATGAAAAATAGGCTTTCCTCTTCTGCTGGGTAGACATGATTATCAAGACACTTCCTGTAATTCTATCAAATGCCACCTGCTTCATGAGCACATTAGCATTTTAAGTACACTTTCTGTTGTAGAAGAATATTAAGCCTGATATATGAGGGAGGGATTTGTGTTTCAGTTATTTGTAATGTCTTTATCTATCCAATCATGGTAATCATGGAGAAGACAAACTTCACACTTGAAAAATATCACACCCCATAAAATTAGACAATCAAAAGGATAAAATCTCTCTCATAGAACCTTCCAAAAATGGATAAAAGCTAAATGCAAAGTATTACAATGAGAATATCTGAAAGAATAGTATTTTCATTACTTCCATTTAAGATAAGTGGAATGAGGCAGTTTCAGCTTAAAGAGAATGAATATGGGCTGTCTAATTGCAGGGGAACTGCATACCTCTTGGGAAAATGAATTAGGAAAAACTTAAAAGTGGAGAAGTAGTAATTTCTGGAACTCTCAGTTATTCCACAGAACAATCCTGGCACATATATATCTCATATCTATCACGGACAAGTTCCTAGTAGAGACCCCTGCCCCAGGCAGCCATCAATGAGGACTCTAGGAACCAAATTGAGGGTTCCGCCCATATCTTAGGGTTTTTTCTAGGTTAACCTAAGAAGGCTTAGAGAAACCCAGTTTTTCTAAGTTACAGTGACAACATTAAGGATTTCTAGATGTAAAAACTTTCCTAGAGTGAAGGTATGCTGTAACCTGGGAGTAACCAGGACTACCAAGAATATTGGAATTCACCAAAGACTATTAACTGGAGACTGACTTTGTCTTGCTAACTCAACTTTTAATTAAGCTATTGAAAGAAAGAAAATAAAACTCTAAGGTTATTTACATTAATTTTTTGTCATAGGTGAAATAAATTAGGATTAAAAAGTAGATTGAAAAGTGATTTTCATTTATGATTTCTATAAAGATTTGGAACTTTCCAGTTGATTATTTTGATCCAATGAACTGAAATTTTAATAATTAATTACTCCAAGGAGATGATGAAAGATGATCACTTTACATTTCATATTTGAAAGGCAAATAAACATACCTGGGATTTAAAGACAGTGAATTGCTCTAAGAGTTACAGAATAAGAATATCCTTCTTCTTCCTGGATATCTGTTGGCTCTCCAAAGGAAAAGTCTCTCTCTTCCTCTCCCTCTCTCTCCCTCTCTCTCCCTCCCTCTTTCTCCCTTTGTCTCTCTTCCTCTGGAGGAGAGTATAATTATACCAGCATCTTATAAAAGATTGGGCCCATAACTAAAGGGCTCCTCTCTTGTGCGATAATCCTGGTGTGTATGCAGGGTGACCTCAGGGAATTACTTTGTGAGCATTAAGAAAGATAATGGGCTAAAATAATATAAATGATCTGGTCTCTGATGCAGAGATTTTATATTTCTTATCAAAACATGCACGTATTATATGTGTATATATATATGTATACATGACCCAAAGAGGCCATCAACATCAGCTCCTAGATTGGAAAGAAAAACAGTTCTCAAAGATAGAGTGAAATAAGTTGAAATAAGAAAATGCTTTATTTCCTGTTATGGTTAATCTCACATATTATCTTGTCTGCTCTATAAGTGACCAGATATTTGGTTAAACATTATTCTGTGTGTGACCCTGGGGTATTTTTAGATAAGTTTAATATTTGAATTGGTAGACGAAGTAAATCAGATTGACCTTCCTAATGTGGGTGTGGCTCATCCAATTAGTTAAGTAGTAAGTAGAAGAACAAAGCACCTTCATGTAGGAAAGAATTATTTTGTCTCAGTCCTTTAAGCAGAACATGAGGGTTTTTTTTTTTTTTTTTTTTTTTGAGACAGGGTCTCGCTTTGTAGTTCAGGCTGGCCCTGAGCTCACTATGTAGCCCAGGCAAGCCTGGAACTCAGCAATCCTCCTGCCTCTACCTCTCTAGTGCTGGGATTACAGGCGTGAGCCATCATGCCCGGCACTGTGGTATGTGGTATTGATTGCTGGTAGGTGAGAGTCACCACACCCAGCATTGTATGTAGTTACTGGGAATCAAACTCAGGACCATTGCACTTGCGAGGCAGGTGCCAGAACCACTGAGCCAAATCTCCGGCCCCTATTGAATGAATTTTTGAATAATTAATACTACATTTCATGCCACTTAATAGTTTTACTATAAGTACAGTTACTTTTAGAAAACAGGGCAATTATATTTTAATTGTATTGGTTATGTCATAATTTATGCCACAGCACTGGTTTCTTAATAATTTGAGTATCCTTGTCTTGTTCCTGATCTTAGCATGAAAGCTTTAAGTTTTCAACCATTTAGTATAAAGCTGGCTGTTGATCTTTCACAAATAGTTTTCATCAGGTTGAGATGAAAACCTTCTGTTCCAATTTTCTGGAGGGTTTTCATCATGAATGGGTGATGGATTTTGTTGAATGCTTTTTCTGCATCTACTGAGATGATCATATGGCTTTTGTCTTTGAATGCTAATGTAGTGTATTAGATTTATCAATTTGATTATGTTGAACCATCCTTGCATGCCTTGGATGAATCTTATTTGGTCAAGGTGTATGATCTTGATGATCCTCTGTATTCTGTTTGTGAGTATCTTATTGAGGCTCCTTGCATCTATATTCATTAGAGAGATTGGCCTCTAGTTCTCTTCCTCAGTTGAGTCCTCTTGGAATCAAAGTAACAGTTACTTCAAGGAATGAATTTGGGAGTTTTATGTCCCTTTGTGAAGTAGTGACATTAATTCTTCCTTAATTTCTTGTAGTGTTTAGCAGAGAAGCCATAAGGACCAGGACTTTTCTGTGTTGATAGGTTTTTACTCACATTTTCAATTTCATTGATTGATATTGGGGTGTTCAAAATTTTAGTATATGTGCTGCCAAAGTGAGCACAGGGTGTTCAGAATTTTTAACTTCTTTATTCAACTTTGGAAGTTCATATATGTCTAGGAGTCTGTTCATATCTTCTGTGTTTTCCATCTTATTGGAGTACAGATTTTTCAAAGTAGGTGTTGACTCTCCTCTGGGTTTCCATTGGATCTACTGTGATT